>JAGFPH010004312.1:46440-67840 GCA_018207615.1 Philaenus spumarius | reverse complement strand
CGTGCAAACGGGGGCCATGTAACAGTAACGTCGGAAAGCGTCCCAAAAGGCGATATGTCAAAATAGCGTGTTAAAGGCTGAAGACATACGCCCAGCCTAGTGTGATACACCTTGTTAGAGTATGTAAATTATATCAGTATTTAGTGGTTAGTTTATTATAGTGCGTATCAAAGCTGGTTACCCTTGTGTGTGGCTAATAACTTTAAGTGGTGGTATTAATATAAAGGGGGGGGTGCTTCGTTAGATTAATCCGATTCACGTTCCTTGTGGGAAGCCAATAATTGTTGCGGCAGGGCGCGGTAGTAACGACGACCCTTTCAAATTGAAAGAGAGAAAACGTTAAAGTGTACAAATTGAAAAAGGGTTAAAGGGTTAAAGTTTTAGAGTATAAAGAGTTTAAAATTTTTAAAATAGTTAAAAAATTACGTGAGAGAAATCACACATTTTTCAAGCAGTAGGAAATATAAAAAGGGTTTTAAATAAAACATTTCTTAATGAAAAAGGTCGTTACAAATTATATGTAAATCTCAACCAATAGTATTGGTAAACAGTATCAATTTAAAAATAATTAAATTATCAAAAAATCAGCAAACTGCGCAAGTCTTTAAACCATACAAGAAATCGGCAAAACGAAGTAAAAAAAAAAAAAAACATTGGGTGTGCTTAAAACCACACGTTGGAAGTGATAACTTCTATGACCGATTTATATTTTTATCAGTATTAATATTAGAGGAGAATAAAATGTCAACAAATTACACAAGTCAATATACTGTCAAAAAATATTATATCATATTTTGAAATTGCATAATTATAATATTATAATGTAGTAATATTATTATTATTATGTAATAATATTATAATTATAATAAATATGAGTAATATTATAATAACGTATTATAATATATTATGTGTTCGTCTATTCACTCTCTACACGCTTACTTGTCTATATAGTACTATCTGACAGGACAATGTTCGTTATTGCAATAATATGGTTACTTACAGCAAATGTTACATCTTAAAGTATTTTAGCTGATTCAGTGTGTGTTTTGAGACAGTGGTTTTTTTACCGCTTGCCTGTGTGCTTTTTCGCGATTTGTATTAGAAAAATGCTTTCGTCTTTTTTCCCTCGTTTTTTTGGTATTTGTTTTGGATGCGACCGAACTGCATCAGATGATGATGTACACTGTTTTGATAGGGTTAGAAGTTGAGAAATTTGGAGACCATCGTCTGAAACCTGGGATTGGGAAGCTGACTGTATTTCCTCCACACTAATATCAATTGAGTTGTCAGGTAAAGAAGGTGTGAGGGGAATGAGAACATCAAAGTGGCCTCTCATCAGTTTCCCAGTAAACCTTATAGCCTCCCTACTCCCTCAATCGGTTCGCTAAAACTCTCCCGCAACAAATAACCATCTCTGTACACCTGAAATTCATAAAAAATATTTCGGATGCTGCTTGAATTTCACAGGAGGTTCCAAAAGTTACCGGTTTGCTCGTATCCGCGATATATGCTTTTTTGTTGAATAAATGTATCCTGTTACTTTTGAAGTACGTCTCTATGGTTTGTACCTGAGCCAATTGTTTGAAACATTACTAACAACTCTGGTCCTCACCTCAAACCCCAGTGAATAAGCATTGGCCATTTGGCCTAGAAGAAACTACTCTGTGAGGAATAGATACTCCATTAACGTGTATATCCTCCATTGTTTTAATATGAAGGTAAATTTTGTATTTAAGTGAGTAATAATAAGTTACAGTAAAATAAAACAATGCAAAATATTACTTTGTCAAAATGTACAAAATGTAATGTTTTGTCTAAACTTAGACAAAAATCAATCTTCTTTACAAAACTTAAAATGCAAAAATATAATAATTTTAATAATTATATTATAATTATCCCATACATATTGAATTATTCTTAGCTAGAATTTTATGTAGAGTGCTTACACTAATACCTCACTCAAAATCATTAGTCACTAAATAAATAATGTTTACATTATAATGATCACTATTTTTCGCATACTTATTATAATATAATATTATTATAATATATTAATGTTATAATAATTATAATAGCGCATTATTATATACTATGTATCGTCTATTCCCTCTCCACGCGCTTACTTGTCTATATATACTATGTATCGCCTATTCCCTCTTCACGCTCTGACTTGTTCCTACGCAAAAAGTTGCGTGACTCCAGATTTCAGAAACATAGTCAAGCGAAAGTGCTAACGGGCCAATAGAAGTTATCACTTCAAAATGTTACTTTTTGTAACAAATCTTGCTTCTTGTTTCTGAATGTTTTTGGCTAACAAATTCGCCTGAGCGACGTGTACCAAATTTGAACCAAATCGGACGTAAAATTCTGCCTTCAGAGAGCGAACACATATAGGTTTATAAACATAATATATTTAACATTTGAATTGACATACCGAAACGTGTTCTGGGGACCATAATTGGTGCTAACTGACCACTCCCGTTTTAGGTCTGGCCATAAGAGTCACTTCACTAGCTTATCTTTCCTACAGAAATTCGCTAACAAGCGAGGAAAAAATTGAGGCTTGATCGATCGCACCACAAAGAACGAACAGGAATGTAAAACCAATCTCAACCAAACGTGACTACGCTGGAGTCCCTTTTACAATTCGTAGAAGCTCTTAATAAAATGACCCCTAGATATAATGGAATGCCTGAGTAACTGCGTAGACTGGTTGTTGATAATTATTAAAACACGTACGAGTATTTTCAGTTTGAATTAGTAGTATTTTGCAAGCATGCTACTTTTAGGAGAACATTAGGGGAAAGATCCTGATGTTGTGTAGGACTTACTTAAATACCTGCCTATTCTTTCCTGTTATTGTAATAAACTCTAAATTGTAATATTCTTATGATTTACTTTATTAACGTACATACATAATCTACTCAAGTAACAAGGGGTAACAGTCTACTATATTTGCAATAGATGTTAGTTTTCATTAGTCTAACACTCATAAATTAAAGACAATAGGTATAAAAAAATAAATGAAAACTGTAACGATTTAGCTATTCCTTTGTACAACAATCGACGCACAATGAATGTAGAATGATAATAGCACACAAATTGAAATATGACTAACATTTTCTTCTGACGTTTTCTTGTTAAATTTATGATTGAAATAATGTATTTTTAATTTATATTCCTATCTATCTTAATACTTATTATGTAATGTAAAAATGAAAAAAATAATACCTATTTACTAAACAAATAATTAATATAAATTCATTCAAATTGATGTCATTCGATAACACGCTGTATTTGGGAATTTGTGGTCAAATAAAATATAATCTGAACATGTTACTTCAAAGAAATAATCTTATTCAGTCAATTATTGTCCAAATACTAAGAAAAACAATAGTATAAATAGGAAAATGTAATTAAATGTACTAAAGAAATATTGTTAACTTACAGTACTATCAAAACATTGATTGTTTGATTGATATTGACTTTATTTTTTGGGGCGAGGTTAGGACTATTTAGTACTCTTCCACAAATCCCAATATAAAATTACAAACATATACAAAATTAAATTCTTAAAAATAAGTAGTAGTTTACCAGACAACAAATAATAATAAATGTAGCCTATACAATTTATAAAAGCATTAACAGCAATTAATAGAAACAGGTTAAATACGTATTACAATCATAATTAAACATTCATACACATTCATACAACTGAACAATAAACACTTCTAATGTACGCTTCAAAACTGGGATGCATCATCCACTCTGAACAATAAATATGACATCAATAGCTTTGAAAACTGGACACGGCCGTCAGCAGACTTAATGCATCCGGTAGCGAATTCCACAGACAGCAAGCGGACACAGTAAATGATTTATTATACTTTATAGTCCGGTGCAAAGGTATAGCAAGAGTAGTGCCACCTCTTCTAGTGCTCTTTGCACTTATGTTAGAGATATAGACAAACTTGTCTGCCAGGTAAGTCGGCACTCCAGTTTGTAGAATAGAATGTAACATCATCAGAGTATATGTCCGTACTTCATTAAGTTTTAAGATGTTAAGAGTTTTATAATAAAGAGAAACATGAGCATCGCGTTTTAAATAAAAAAATAAAACGTATACAGTAATTCTGTGCCTTCTGCAATCTGTTGGCCAACAATACGGACATTTCACAGACTACGGTGTTACAGTAAGTAAAATATGGAAATATAAGAGATTTTACAAGGAGCACTCTGACGTGGAACGGCAAGAGATCGTGCATTTTTTTAAGGTATGCATCCCTGCAAAAACTCTTTTACACGTCTCAGTCACATAATCTCTTCAAGTCAGCTTATTATCAATGAGCAGTCCCAAGGTCCTTAACTTTGTTACACCAGTCTAAAATGTCGTTATCAAATTGAAGTCTGGGAAAGTTGTCCAAGTCTATTTTGTTCAACAGTCGAGAGTAACCCAAAATAATAGGCTGTGTTTTAGCCTTGTTGATTTTTTATCCGTTTTTTCTAGACCACAGAGAAATATTTGAGATATTTTGGTTCATGCGTTCCACCGCTCTACCGGAATCCTCTATTTTAAAGTTTAAATATATTTTAAAGTCATCGGCATATAAATTAAATTTACATTATTTCAATATTGTAGAAATGTCGTTTATGAAAATGCTAAGTAATAAAGGTTCTAAGACAGTACCCTGCGGAACTCCCATGCTAACATCCCTCCAGCTAGACCTACTTTCTGCAATACTACTGACACACTGCCTTCGTTCAGAGAGATATGACTGAATCCATGACAAACACAATGGCTCCAGTCTAATATTTTTTTAATTTAGCTAGCAGCAATGAATGATTAATGGAATCAAAGGCTTTAGAGAAATCAAATAGAGTTAGGATATTTATTTCTCTGCGTTCCATTACCAATGTCACTAGAGGCAAGCTTGTACGTATGCTCCAGTTTTAACGTTTTTATTCTAACAAGATCCATGCTATTCCTTAAAATATAATTATTTACGAAAAAAAATTTCTGTCTTATTATATTGACATTGTACATTGCAAACCTTTATACGAATATTCCAATTCAACAAACAATAGAAATATTACATAGTAACTTACAGGAATACTCTAACCTTCAAGAACTCCTCCTAATCATCCACCTAAAAACAATTATTCACCAAAATTATTTTCAATTTTTTTATAATGAATTTTTTACACAACACGACGGTTTAGCTATGGGTCCCCTTTATCCGGCATCCTTTCGGAAAGTTTCTCAACTATGTAAAACACTTTCTTAATGTCAGAATCCAACCCCTATAAAAGTAATTTCACATACCATAGATAAGTCGGTGATACCTTCTTTTTATTCAACGGCAGCAACAGGCAACTACAGCTGTTAAACAATTATACGAATGGCATGCAATATAACCTAAATTTTACCATAAAACATGAAAACAACCATTGCATAAACTTTCTGGAAATTGCAATTTCAAGAACTGACAACAATTTAACGTTTAAAATGTATAGAAAGCCCACAACAACAGACCAGACAATTAATGTTTCATCGCACCATCCAGCTCAACAGAAATTGGTGGCTTACAATAGCCTTGTACATCGACTCTTGACCATCCCTACACTCGGTCCCACGTTCACCGTACAGTACAGGTCTTACGGGAGAATAGACATGCTACTACCATTACAGAGAACATCACGTTTATTATCATGCGGGTTGCGTCAACTGACCGAGCGTAACATGGGAGTTGATGTTTTTTAGTTGGCTACTATCGCTGATACTATCGTAAGGTTAGGCTTATGGGCGTTCTGTACTGTACGGTGAACGTGGAATCCAGTGTATGTCTGTATTGGACTATTACCAGGAGTTACAATTAATAAAACATGTCGCCGTTGCCAATGGATATAAAACTACCATTATTGAAAAACTCATTTGGAAGCATAGAAACAAACGCTCCATACCACCTATTCCCTAATATCTCCAAACCAAGTTACGTGTCAATTGAATACGGAAATATGTTAAATTATACAATAAGAAATATAATGAAGAAAAACAACATGATCATCACTTATAGAACGAGCAATAAACATGAGTCTATCCTACAACATCAAGCTAGGCTTAGAGTGGACCCGCAATTTCAAACAGGCATATATAAGTTCAAACGTAGCGATTGTCCCAGGTTTTACATATTCCAAACAGGACGTCCGTTTTACATAAGATATAAGGAGGACCTTCCAACGAAAAAACTAACTGCCTCAAAATCCACCTTATGGACAATTGTCATTCATACACGAGTTTCAATGACAATCTAGAATTAATGCGTGTGTGTAGCAAAGGACGAATTACGGATGCTACAGAAGAATTTGAAATATATAGAGCAACGAAATTTCAGTCCACAGTGTTGCTGAATGATCAACTCTCATTTCAAATATGTTATACGACACGTTAATTCAGGCACTAAGTCCAACAAACGTCTAATATACAGTTAAGACATTGAAGGACAAAAGCGGTACCAGTAAAGTCTCAACAATCCAACGTGCACGTTGCCGGCATAGTGCGTGGACCTTCCGCTTATTTTAATTATTACGACCTCCGCATGAAGTGAAATGTGTTTTGTGTATGTTTTATGTATGTGTCTATGTTTTTATTATTCCTGATGATGGGTGAATACCCGAAACTGCGGTAGCAAGGTAAGACATTACCAAAATAATGATTAGTAGACGTTTAGTTATACTGAAATTATATATTTACGTGGGTTTTCTTTATCAATGGTTGTATCTTTTATAATAAACTATTTCTAACTATTTACTTTTAATTAAACCCATCTATATTGGATGATAGCACTTTTACAATCATAAATATTCTTGTATATATTATCTAATGATCTCTTTTTTATTCTAGCATTCCTTATTCTTAATCTTCATTTTATTGAAGTTTACACTTTTATTGGAAACTAATTCCATAGCTTAATGAATTACATTGTTTTATTGTTACAAAATAGAATTCTGAATGTGTGTTGCAATGAGAATAGTGCATACGTTTGATTTAAACAAATATACGCCATTAAAGTGTGTTTTGTTTTTGTACCACCTTAATTGCTTGTAAAATAAAATACTATATTTTTAAAGATTGTAACTGAGTGAATGTTTTCTACAAAAGACAATATTAAATTGTAGGTTTAATAACGATATTATTATTTTTGATAACAGCGTTATCCGTTTAATGCTTCATAATTCTAGAAAATCACAAGCAAGCTAAGGAAGCACATAGACCAAATGATTTTGGTAATGCTTGGTATTTTAATTCAGTTTATTCAGTTGTACCTTTATTGTTTTTTGCTTAATTTATATTCTGACTGTTAAGTTAAATAGCAAATTAATTCACACTATTTGAAGTATTTTTTAATTCTTCTAAATTCAAAAATACATAAACATTTTATTTACATAAAAACCGTTTTTGTTGCATCAATGACTAAGGTTATAATAAGTCTTTTACTAAATAATGATGCTGAAGAAAGTTTGCATGAATAAACTGCGAATCAAGAATAAAAAACAAAAAACGATCATAAAATGTAAGATGAACACAAATTGAATAAAACATAAGCGGTAGATGCAAATCGATGATCGTAAAGGCAAATAAATAAAACATGGAGTTAAAGAACACGTGAATGTTTAAATTTGAAATGTTATTTAGATAAAGAATTTCCTGTAGAAAATTATCTCTTACATTTACAATAGTTATAATTGTTATCAAAATCATTTTTGAAAATATTTTAAGTTTGCTCACAAAACATTACTGATAGAAAGTGTAAATGTAATTTAATATATTAGGTTTCAAAATGTTGATTTCCTTATCATAAAATGCATATTACAATCGTGAAATTCAACTAAGATCAGTCCCTATTATTGGTGTTTAAAATATTGTTATTTTTGTTTATGAAATTCACACATTTAGAATTTGTTTCCTCATCTCTGCATAACTCAAAACATTTCAAAGAAAATTTTCAAATACAATTAATTATATTATAATTAATTTTTTTTTGGTGCTAGTCCCTATTATTGGGAAAACCCATACATAAAAAGTACGGAATTTTTGTTTTAGTTACTTCCGTTAGAACGAGCTGCAATTAGTTGTGGAATTGTTTTCTTCAAAAACAACAATAGTCACACATAATTTATATTGTTGAAAACATCTGTTGTAAAATAACCATACTTGACAGCACGTTTTCTGTAAAAACAACAATAATATGTCATTTGATACTATGTTTTTTTCCAAGAAAGAGATTATGATTTGGTCATAACTTAATCATGAATTATAAAATATGATTTTGTGAAAATTTACTTTCCTTACTAACATTAATAAATTGTTTTTTATTCATAAATCTAATTGAATTATATATTATTGACAGGGAACAAACAGTTAAACTGTTTTTTAGAAATGGTTTCTGTGGGTTAATTTGATATCGGTACAGATTGTGTTCACACTATGTTTATGCAAAACATCGCAAGCCTATCCAGTCAGTTTTTTTTATTGTAGTAAAAGTATGCAAAACGTTCCAATCCGGAGTCAAAGTAACTAGTGACATACTGTCAGCTTAGAAGGGAGCCAACCACCATTTGCTTCACTTCCACCCTCATTAGCTCTAATCATAGATATGAAAAGCTACCTGGTCTCTAGCCGAGATTGTTGCACCTGGGATCTTCTAATTAGGAATGTGCCCACGCTATTCACTCGACTAATGCTTGCCTTTAAAAATCATGACATATTACAAACTGATTAGTTAATTTACTATTCCTACAATAATTATTATATTATATTCAATTATTTTTTTCTGGTGTTAGCAAGAACACTTTTAATCATGCAAATCCTTTTACTCCCGATTGTAAGTTAAAACAATTTGATACACATTTTATTAGTCTCTCAATTTATTGACTGACAGTTTTCTTTACTTCTTACCCTTCTTTAGTACTTTCAAATTAGGCTGCAGGGTCTTGTTAGTCGTACTAGAATTTTACTCGTAACATCATGAACATAATAAAATACTGACAGAGGGGACTAAAATGTATGGCATTTAATTTATAATGTGTAAGTCGTGAATAGACTATCTAACAATTTAAACGTATAGTTATTATTTCATATAAAATTATATTAAACAACAATAAATATATAATTTAACTTATTATATTATTATGGAATTATTATATTAAATTTAATTATGTTTTTCTAGTGGTAGCAAGTTAACACGTTTAATCGTGCAAATCCTTTTACTCCCGATTGTAAGTTAAAAGGATTTGATACATTTTTGGCAATTTTTACAATTTTCTTTAATTCTTACCCTTCTTTAGTACTTGCAGATTAGGTTGGAAAGTCTTGTTGGTAGTACTAGAGTTTTACTCATAACATAATACACACAGTAAAATACCAAAATACCAACAGAGAGGGCTAAAATAATATAAGGCAATTAACTTATGATGTGTAAGTCGTCTAACAATTTAGCTGTATAGTTATTATTGTTTACATAAATTTATATTAGACAACAATAAATATATAATTTAACTTAGTTTTTCTCTGTTGGGCAATCCTTGATCTTACGCCATTCATAACATTAAGCCTTTTTGTTTCTTCTTATTCATTCTTTATCAAATGTTTTAAAGAATCAAATGTATCAGTTAGGTTACCAGAAATAAATATGAACATTATATTGTACACAGGATGATTTTTTGAAAACTTACCATCTCTATTATTTATAAAACTGCAAGAGATATATACAATCTGATCTCGAAACTGTTATTCACAGCAATGGGGGAACCTTAGAAAACTTTTTTACGAAATTCCAAAATCCCCACCACTCCTATCCCCATCCCAAAAAATTTTAATAGAGACATGTCTTGTGATAAATCAAATTAAAGCCCTAACCACGAATTTCAGTAGTATGAAAATAAAAAACAGCTGACGCATTTCTTCGCTAAGCTCAAAAATACTATTTTGTCAATTATTTTCTAGAATTTTATAAATATAGGTTATCGCAATATGAAAATAATAATCTATTACAAAGTTCAATACTCAAACAAAGTTTACAGCGTGAAATAAATAAATAATTCGACCACGCAGCTGAACCGCTGACGTGAGCTGAGCCAATTTCCAAAATTAAGTTTATAGGCCTATGTTTCAGGGTTTCAACTAACAATTTGGGAAATAGATCTATTCACGACGGTGCTGAATAGTTGCAAATTACTTCGCACGCCATTCCGCATATTGGGAGTTTTTTCAATACACCGTGCATTGCGTGCTTCGTACGCTATTTCGCATATTGGGAGTATCTTCAATATAGAATGCATTGCGAGCTTCGCACGCCTATCCCACGGTAAAATCCACCACATGGCTTTGAACCGGGTATTTCTATGATATTTTACGTTTTGACCGATTTTGGGGGAACCAAGGGAGCTATAAGGTCGCGTAAAAAACCAAAATGTGCAGAATAACATCCTACATCTATATGTTTAGAAAAAACTCTAAAAAAATGTAATTCTCGTAGGAAAAATTTCAAAAAACAGTTATTTCCGGTCAAATTATGAAGTAACGAACTCGTCCGAGCGACATAAATTTGTAATAAATTTGGCCCAAATCGGACTTAAAATGCGGCCGCTAGAGTGCGAACACATATATGATTTTTAATGACACCCCAAAACGTGTTCTGGGGACCATCATCGATGCTCATTTGCTATTCCCGACCTTGGGTATTACCATAAGGGCCACTGCAATAACTTATTTTTCCTATGGAAATTCGCTATTAAGATCAAAGTTTACCTGATCACAGTATGATAACAAGGAACTCTTAACATTATGGCTTGATAAGAAAAAATAAGAACTTTTGCCTTTTATTGCATACTGTACTTTCGCTTTAATTTCTTTACTTGTGGCCTGATGAAATGTATGTTGAGCAATTTTTATTTTATTACCAAAGAAATTCATGTTTTATTAATGGTTTTTATTTGATGTACCACAAATCATATGTATTCATTACAAATTGATGGGATTGTGGTTGGGGATATTTTGCAACTATGTTTTTTAGGGTTCTCATAAAAGATGAATAACAGTCCTAAGAACAGATTTTGAATATCTTTTTCCGAAATTTAAAAAAATAACTTACAAAATAACATTTTCGAATGAACGCGTAAGACGGTGTTTTCCCCGGTAATTCAAAGTTTTTTTAATTTACTTTATTTACTGGGTCAGTAGTACATAAAGGGTTGATTAGTAGGCCACATTGATGCTGTATTCATACTAATTGTACCTGTGACCTACCATGGTTACAGGATAAAATATTGCACACCAGATAATTAGGTTATTTAATGAGACGAGAGAGTATACAGTAATCAGCGATACCTACAGCGAGAGAACAGAAAATGATCTAGAGGCTTTATTATGCCTGTAAATCAAATACAGATTAATTAAATGATAATATTGACGTTGTAATTATTTAAACAAAATATAATTAAAGTCACATTTCAATATTTGGTGAGCATATTTAAACATTAGCCAAGTTGTTTTTCATAAACACTTTAAATAAATCTTTGGGACAACCATAAATCGATTAGTGGTTGAAATTATTGCATTGTATAGTAATTCGACCACGCAGCCGAACCGCAGCAAATTTCCAAAATTAAGTTTATAGGCCTATGTTTTAGGGTTTCAAACAACAATTTGGGAAATAGGTCTATTCACGACGGTGCTGAATAGCTGCAAAATGGCTCGCACGCCATTCCGCATATTGGGAGTATCTTCAATACTCAAAGCATTGGGTGCTTCGCACGCCAATCCGCATATTGGGATTACCTTCAATACACAATGCATTGCGTGCTTCGCATGCTAAACCCCGTATTGGGAATATCTGCAACACACAAAACATTGCGTGCTTTGCACGCCAACCCCCGTATTGAGAGTATCTTCAGTAGATAATGCATTGCGTGCTTCGTACGCCTACCCCACGGTAAAATCCAACACCTGGCTTTGAACCGTTTACTGCTGTCGTATTTTACGTTTTGATAGATTTTGGGGGAACAAAGCGAGCTATAAAAACAAAACGTGCAGAATAACATCCTACATTCATATTTGTAGAAAAACCCCAAAAACAAATTCATTCTCGTAGGAAAAATCTCAAAAAATGTGCTTCCGGTTGTTGGATTTTTTTGGCTAACGAACTCGTCCGAGCGACATAGACAACCAACATGTGTACCAAATTTGGACCAAATCGGACTTAAAATACGGCCTCTAGAGTGCGAACACATATATACATACATACATATATATATATATATGATTTTTAGTGACACCCCAAAACGTGGTTCTGGGGACCATGATCGGTGCTCATTTCCTACTCCCGACCTTGGTCTTACCATAAGGGCCACTGCAATAGCTCATTTTTCCTATGTAAATTCGCTAATAACAGAATAAGCAATATAGCGAAATGTCGAAGGTAACAGAATATTTAAACAAATTCTAGCCTAATCTGTGTAGTCACAAATTTGATTAAATTTATAAAAATATTTGACTAAAGTACCATAGAAAGTATCTCTTAGTTTCTCATTTAATATTAGTTAGAATAGAATATTTGATGTATAATAATGTGGTCTAACTTAACTATAAATGACTTAAGAATGTAAAAGCGAATGAGACATGAAACATTTTGGAAAATGAAGCGTAAGCAACTTAAAGTGCAGTTATTTTATTTTTCGAATTAAGCGACCGAGTGGGAATGATGTTCGGGAAAGCCATTTGTTGTATTAAATCCTACATAATATATCTCTAAGGTAAGTAATATATTTTATTGATTATGTGGTAAAATCTAATCATAAGTTAACATTTTGTTTTATTAAACAAATAAAAGAGCACTGTGGCGACAAAATCACACTGATTTGAATAAAAACCCCGAACCACACAAAAAAAAGGAACAAAAACAATAACTAAAACAACTAAATTGTAAGTTATGTTTAATACGTTACCCTTATGTACATTTCGATGACATGGTCATTATCCTCAGAGGGTTTTAACACTACTAAAGTATACAGACTATATTACAGAGCTATATGTACCCGCCCTCCTCCCACTCCTCCCCATACCGGTTAATCCAAGACCGATCTGGTGGGGGAATGGGAGGAGCCACATTAAATCTACTACAAGTATCTATTATTAACAATAAAAACCAATTTAACAATAAATTATAAAACTATTAAATACAAAAAATAACAAACTGGTCTACTAAAACTATAAACAGTCAAACAGTAATAAAAATAAAATAAAATAAAAAAACAAATAGGCATAATAAAATAACTAAAAAAAAAATTATTAAATATTTAATAAAATAAAATAACATAACCTTTAAAATCCAATATTAACAAATACAGATCAACAAATGGTATAAAAAATACAAATAACTGAAAGTTAAAAAAATAGGGGTATATATGGCTCTGTAATATTGTCTGTATACTTAAGTAGTGTTAAAACCCTCTGATGATGATGACCATGTCATCGAAATGTACATAAGGGTAACGTATTAAACATAACTTACAATTTAGTTGTTTAGTTATTGTTTTTGTTCCTTTTTTGTGGTTCGGGGTTTTTATTCAAATCAGTGTAACTTTGTTTTATGTCCTAAATGATTCTCTTTTAGTTTAATTTCTAAAAATTGTGTTAAAATCTGCCAACTAGCTCAATCATTTCATTTTTACTGTGTTTCATTTTGTAGTTATTTATTTAGACATGCTTATATACAAGCTCTCATTTTCTTTTAAAACATTAAATTTGACTAAACAATATAATCTCTGGTGTGAATTTCTTTGATTTAAGCCTAACTCTTGATTTTCGAGAGAATCTCACTTAATTTTATATCTTCACAAGAACTATTAAGAAAGTTTTATTATAACTCATAAGAACTTCTTAAAATAAAATCTCTATCAGAATACACGGCAAACTCTATATAGAAGAGCCGTGTGAATGATCTGTTTCCAGGCGTTTTATTGAAATGAGTTTCCGAAATTCACACTTGTACTCCTACGTAACTTACCTTTATATAGCTTATCACATTAGAACTTTTGATCCTTTAACAATTTATTTCTTGACACTGTAATTAAAATGCATTACTTTCGTCGATAACCTATCATTTTGAATGTTAAATAAGTATTAGAGAAGGACGTACAGTTTTTAATTATTTACCATCCGTTTATTGGTAACATTTTTAGTAACACAACATAGATAAATAAATTATACAATTTAAAGCGACATCAAGTAGTTAGGGTTATATAACAGTTTTTAAATAATCACTAAATATAAATGAAAATGTATACATAAAATTGACGTACAAATATATTTTAATTAATACAAAAATATGCTTTAGACTAAAGACAATGAAACTAATTTATTACATCTGTTTTAATATTTATCATAATTCGGTAAATTATTTTTTATGATGGTACAGATAAGGTAGCCATAGCATCAAAAATGTATTTTTCATTGCCAATGTAAGTATTGCAGACTTTAGACCTAAAGTATATTAATGTATCTTTAATACAAATTGACTTCCCATTTATAAGTGAGATTCACACGATTTTTCTGATATATCTTTAAACAATGTTTTAATTTTTTAATACAATGTTAAACAAAATAACATTTTTGAGCATAGCGAACGATGCGTAACCGATTTTCATTTTATTACCTCGGAAATTTATGGGTTTCAATTTGATGTGTCACAAGCCATATGTGTCTATTACATATTTTTTATATAAGAGTGGTACGAGGGTTTTGGGATTTAGCAAATGGGGTTCTAAGCTCCCCTAACGGTGAATAACTGTAACGAAATCAGATTTTGTATATCTCTTTCCAGTTTTTAAATTAATAATATAGGTGGAAAATTCCCTAAAAATCATCATGTATACAGTATATATTCATATGTATTTCTGGTATCCTAACTGGGTTAACTCAGTGCGTGCACAAGAAAAAAACTTTAATAATGAATTAAAAAAATCAAAAATGATGTAATGTAATGAATGGCATAAGATCAAGGATTGCCCAACAAAGAAAAAACTAAGTTAAATTATATATTTATTCTTGTCTGACATAAATTTATGTAAAAATTAATAATAACTATACAGCTAAATTATTAGACGACTTACACATCATAAATTAATTACCTTATATTATTTTAGTTCTCTCTGTTGGTCTTTTATTGTTTTTATTATGTTACGAGTAAAACTCTAGTACTACCAACAAGACTTTCCAACCTAATCTGCAAGTGCTAAAGAAAGGAAAGAAGCAAAGTAAAATGTTAGTCAATAAATTGAGAGACTCACAAAATGTGTATCAAATAGTTTTAACTTACAATCGGGAGTAAGTAAAAGGATTTGCTTGATTATACGTGTTTGCATGATACCACCAGAAAAAATAATTAAGTATAATATAATAATTCTTGTAGGGATAGTAAATTAACTAAACAATTTTTAATATGTCAAGATTTTCAAAGGAAAAGCTTTAATCGAGTGAATAGTGAGGCATGTTCCTGATCAGAAGACCCCAGGTGCAAATCTCGGACAAAGACCAGGTACCTTTTCATGTATATGGTTAGAGGGAAGGAGGGCGGAAGTGAGGCAAATTGTGGTTGGCTCGCTTCCAAGAGACTAGTTACCTGATCTCTGGCTTGGGACGTTTTGCATATTTTTACTACAGTAAAAAGGATAGGCTTGCGATCTTTTGCATGAACAAAATCTGCACCGATATGAACCCAAAGAAACCATTTCGAAAAAAAATGGAACTGTTCCTTATCAATAATTAACCATCTAATTACATTTATGAACAAAAAGCAACTTATAAATAATGTTAGTAATAAAAGTAACATTTTCACAAAATCTAAAAATTAGTTTGGAAGATTTTTTTTTTAAATCATAGTTTTTAAATGACATAAAATATGTTGTTTTTACAGAAAACGTGCTGACGAGTGTGGTTATTTTAGAACAGCTGTTTTTAACAATATAAAATATGAGTGACTACTGTCGGGAGCACGAAATACGGCGGGTGAGAATTTTGCGCTGTTGCCAGATATGGGACTGGCAAAGCGAGGAGTGATCGAAAATCGCTTGCTCTGCGGCACGATCTGGCAACGCTGGATGCTTAGTGTTGCCAGATCGTGCCACAGGGCAAGCGATTCTCGACCGTTCATCGCTTTGCCAGTCCCATATCTGGCAACATCGTAAAAATTCTCATCCGCCTTATTTCTTGCTCGCGACTGTAGTGTTGTTTTTAAATAAAACAATACCACCACTAAACGCATGCAGTGCAACCTAACAGAAAGAAGTAACAAAAACCAAATGTATTTTTTACATATGGATTTTTTTTTTTTTTGTGTTTAACGTCCTACTGTTTTGCACTTAAGGCTAATGAAGACGGGACCTACAGTTTTACTGTGGTGGAATCCGAACCACAGCCAACGATGTCTGTTAAGAAACCATTTAGAAAATTATTCGGGGTCAATGGGAATTGAACCCGGAACCTTTCCATTGATGGTTGCCATGACGATTGATAAAACATTGACGCTTTAACAACCACGGCCACTTTTACATATGGAGGTTTTCAAGGAAAGCCTTAATTGTATTTGAAAATTTTCATTGAAAAGTTTTGAGTTTTACAGAAATGAAGAAAAAAATTTTAATTATGTGTATTTCATAAATACAAATAACAATATTATAAACACCACTAATAGGGACAAATCTGAGTTCAATCCAACGATTATCGTAATGTGTAAAGAATTCAATTACGATACCAAATATATTAAATTACATTTCCACTTTCTATCAGCACTATGCAAACTAAAAATAATTTCAAATATGATTTTAATACCAATTACAACGATCTATTATAAATGTAAGAGATAATTTCCTACAGTAAATTCGTCGTCTAAATTACATTTCAAATTTAATACATTCACGTGTTCTTTAACTCCATGCTTTATTTATTTTCTTTTACGATCATCGTTTTGCATCTACCGCTTGTTTTATTCAATTTGTGTTCATCTTACTTTTTCTGATTGTTTCTTTGTTTTTTATTCTTGATTCGCAGTTTATACATGCAAAGTTTATTCACCATCATTTAGTAAAGGGCCTATAATCATAGTCATTACTCCAACAAAACGGCTTTTATGTAAAGAAAATGTTTATGTATTGTTCCATTTAGAAGAAAATAAAAAATACTTGAAACTTGAATACTTGAATACTTGAGGTGCTATTGACCTTACAAGTCAGAACAGAAATTAAGTAGTAAACTATTATTTATAATCCTAAATATTAAATTTGAAAACTAAATCTTACTTTTTATAGCATCTTTATTGCAGTAGTTTTCATTTAAAAAAAAAACAATTTTTTACATTAATACAAAAATGTGTTTTGTCCTCTCTTCATGATCGTAAAGTGAACGAATTAATTTATTCATTCGTCATCAATAGATGATATAAAAACATCAAAGCTCTATTTTTCACTGCCAGTATTTATTTGTGTAAGTATTGGAGACTTTATGACTATAGTATATTGATTTGGCTTTAATACAACTCGACTTTCCATTTACAAGTGTGATTCACAAGATTTTCCTGATAGTATTATATTATAAACGTTTCGTAAGACAAAAATCAGTATTGTTTAACAATAACTAACATACAAGTAATATTTTACTTTACTATAAACAAAATGCCAGTGTAATAAAAATTAAGAAATTAATCTTAAAATAAAATACAAGCACTCTATTCTCAAAATCGTATCAAAAGGTTTAAATGTTTAGCAAGGGTAAAGGTAACACATTAATACAATGACATAATATTACAATTAATTAGTATATTATATAGCAGCTGCATTCTTATTGGGTTTTTTCGTGTCAACTAATTTTAGGATTTAGTTTAAATTGTACAGACATACGATAATTCTTACGACTGTAAACATGATACCATCCAATCTAGATGGTTTTTATATAGAAATCAATAGTAATAAAGTGTTTTGTGTAAGAAGACACAATCATCAATACAGAAAACCTACTTAAATATATAAGCATTTTAAGTGTATGAAAATGTACATTAAAAATAATTAAACATTAAGGATCTTGTGAAAGTTTGTAAAACTGTCAACTAAATTATTCACCTTATAAACTAGTCAAACTCCTCTGTAAGTAACTACAAATAAGTATAATACGTAATTAAATTATTTTCATCATTCGTTTTTAAATACAATTAATCATTAATTTGTTATATTCGGACTGGTGTAAATAAAAATCCCTATTGTAAAACACATTTCCTCCTAATTATAAGACACTAGGGGAAACCCCTGCGTGCTCCGCACGCCAACCCCTTGAAACCTTATAAACACATAATCATGTTATGTTTTCTTTATAATAAAGGTGTAGGATTAATAATAACTCCAAAGCTAAGATGATAAGTAATGTTAAATGTCCAAAGGAAATTATTTCGTATATTTTATAACACTTTAAAAACCTAATCTAAAAGTTAGAAATACAAAAATAATTGCTTAAAGTTTGGAAATATTGGAGCAAACAGCTGTTTTATCTGTTGTTTTATTCAATTGTTTGCTATGGTAACTAATGTAAATCAATTTAGGCCTAACCTAAGGTTTTTTCCGACTAAATTTACAAATATTGAAATAAAAAAATGATTTGATCAAAATGAATGATATCATATGTTATTCAGGGATAGTGTAGCTTTTTATTAGTAAAACTATTTTTGCAATCTGTTCAGTAGTTCCAGAGATTACACCCTACATAAAAACAATCAAGTTTTACCTCTTTATAATATTAGTATATTATAATTATATTGTTAGATCACTGACTCCATCTGGTGATCAAATAGAAAATATACAAAATAAGTAATATCAAACAGTTAACCCTTGTTTTATTTGAATTACTATAACGGATACTGATTATGATTAACGAATGTTCCCACACCATTGGGCTAATATTTACTTGAACTTGCAATCAAAGCGATGATAAAACAAAGCTGTGATAACAGTAGATAATTAGTTTATGGGATTTTAAAATCCCCAGCATTGCACTGTGACAGAAAATTACTTTCAATTTATGAAAGTAAACATTAAAAATGTATATGGAAGTATAAGATTATTAAATCGAATAAACAGTAAAATAATTACAAAAAAGAATTACAGTCTTTTCTTGCGTGAGACGGGGCTGGAGGCTGAGGTGCAAAAAAATTCTACTAATGTATTTCGTACACGGAGGCAGCTATTCAGCTAAAACATTATAAACTTGATTTTGAAAATTCCCTCAACTCACGTAACGGTTCAGCTGCGTGATCAAATTATTTTATATTAAAATAGTTCTAAAATTATTATATAAAACAATTTTAAAATTATAAATTCTTTTCAAGGGTTTCTAGAAAACTTTAACTTATGAAAATGGAACAAAACATGACTAAACAAAACAGACATTTAAGTTCCTTCTACAACATTCATTTCTACATTTAAATCATATCTCAATTATTAAATCATCTTCTAATTTAAATTTTAATGTGTTCTTTGCCAAGCCAAAGTTATTTATTTGATGTACAAGTTAAATTGTATACCGGTACAATATATAAATAATATAAATTAGTATAAAAGTTCATATAGTTTTCTTGGAAATAAAACTTTTGAAATAATCTGAAATTGATAAAAAAAAATTACCGTCAAACAATATAGGAATTTAAGTTATAAAATTTGTATAACCTTGAATGACTTATTTCAATTGTTATGATAAAAGTGTATTTACATACAGTAATTTAAAGTATAGAGATCTTATTATAGTCTTTGAATGCTTTTGCTTTTCTTGAAAGTGAGGCAGTCTTGGAGAGTTAGAGTGAAAGAGAGAGAAAAAGAAGGTTTTATTTCTCACACAGGACACAAACGAGTCAAACAAATGAAAACTTAAGATTTGCCATTATATTAAATTAATGGACTCTGTTACTTCTAATTTAACTCTTTTTCAAATTAATTTTACATTTAAAATCCAAAGCTCATTCAGTCAACTAAAACCTTCAAGTTGTTACAAGTGGCTTTAATGCACTTTCCTTGTTATTACAGAAAATGAGTTAGTTATTGAATACAGAATTAAAAATGGATACTTTATCCAAAGATTTTCTTGGTTAATTTTCTGAAAATTTCTTATTAAAATTGTTAAACTTGATTCGATTAAAACATAAATAACATTTGGTTGGCTTAAAACACTCGTATAAAGATGCGTTATGGCACACGGTTTTGTTTAGCAAAACGGGCGTTTATAGTTTATCACGGGAGCGATAGTGGCTAATCTTGGCTATTTTATAAATCATATAACTTCCTTCACTGTGAGCGCAAAGTCAGGAAAACAATGTTATAGACATTTTTAATTGTGTTTTTACATAAATTACATCTAAATCAAAATTAGACGATAATATAGATGAATTGGTGAGAGAAAAATAATTGGTCACATGCAATATAGTAGGTACCTATTATGTGTTTTGTAATTTATAATTTTATAATATTTATAATTTTTGTTTGATTTATTTAAAATAGCTACAAATACTACTGTACCATTTAATTAATCAATACAATTATCTAAAATTTAAACACAATGTCGTTACATTACAAATTAACTTATATCTAATTCATTCTGACTTAAACATATTTTTAAAAACTACAAATTATTAAACAACAAGATTGAATATACTCATGTGGTGTTAGGTAACAACTTTCTTTTCGAATCAAAGTTCAAGCGAGAATAAGTGACGCCTTTATGTAAAAATATGACCGTCTATAATTTTCCCTTATTTAATGATTACAACATCGATATGTTTGAAATAGCCTTACAACTTAAAATAAGACATTGCGTTAATTTATTTAAGGTCAGTTTTTCTAGCGACGTTGGCAAGAGCGTGAAATGTATTAAGCTGCCTGAAAGTGTTTTCAGCAAGTGGTGTCAGTTTTCGTTTTCAGTACCTAGTTGCTTGTAGTTTTTAGTGTTTAGTTTCACAAAATTCAGGCAATATGAAAGAAGATAAAGTTGACAGCGATGTAAATAATTAAAAAAATCACGGGTGATGACCGGGAAGAAGAGTTTATACTAACGTAATTCGCAATGTTCAAGAAAGGATTGAGTGGTGTGTTCCAAAATCGTATAAATGAAGGAATGTTCAACACGTTGATCAAGAGCCACCTCCATGACGAAGAAGAAAACTCTCCTTCTTTCTATAGTACTTTTCAGGTTCATTCAAAATCTGGTCTTTCTTCAAAACGTTTTTGATCCTTGGGTCTTTCATGACATACAATATTGCAGGTTCTGTAAAAACTTAATTAAAACTTATTCCTTCCTCATCGGCAGAAAACCTCC
>JAGFPH010004312.1:30586-43681 GCA_018207615.1 Philaenus spumarius | reverse complement strand
GCAAAATCGGAAAACACGATTTCTTTGTTTTTGGCCGCCATTTTTAATCAGTTAAAAATATGGATGTGCAAATTTCACCGTTGGTTTTTTCTTAGAATTCTACATCGAAATGATGTATCACATGACCACCTTCCCGTTTAAAAAAAGAAGTTCATTCCAAGATGGCGGTCAAAAATTTCAAACTCACCAAAAAGTGGTTCTTTTATGGTTGTGAATAACTGCTTTTATTCCTATCTCATAAGACTCGTACTTTTTGAAATATTAAGCTGTTCCCAGACTTTTCAAACACTCTGTATATGTAAATATTATTGTTGACCTTATCATTGCTCTTGTATAGTTTTTATTTAAAACGTAATATAAATTAAAAGTATATTAATTATAATATTTCCCATAGAACAAATTAATTTAAAACTTAGTTTTTTAATGGCAACAATACTTATTTTTTAATATTTCCTCTTCACTTGATTCCTAAGACTAAAGCATGTACAATTCATTAAGACTTTATCAAGTACTTTGGCGGGTTTGTAGCAGATTGGGTAGCGCAACTGACTCCAATATTTAAGATCTGCGATTCTAAAATGGTTGTCCAGTTGGAAATAAGTTGCTTAGGGTGACAAAAACGAGTAGGTTCGCGAGAAAAAATAAATTGAATATCCTATAATACGAAATGCACTTTATCTATATTTAAATAGTATATTTGTGGTTTTCTGTTAAAACTATAAACAATTATTATTCTGGATACTGTTTACACTTCTGTAGCCGATTCAGCACTGGAATCGGAGTTTAGTATAAATTACTCGTTTAAACAAGGCTTAGGCTGCCATTTAAACTCGTTCAAATTTATTATTGTAGCACTTTAGATATACGCCTGTTAAAATTGGTTAGCACGTTTTATTTACATTTAAATGAGATTTTCCAAACGCCTGCGTGAAATAGTTTGATACTTCTCTCTTACTGGAGCGTATTACAGTATTCTACCCACTTACTAATAATATAAAATTACTTATAATGTCATTAATTAACTTTAAAAATATTTGGAACTTTGCATTTAAATAGTGTAAATTAAACACGTTTAATCAATAAAACAATTTCTGTACAAAATAAATTTCCTGTCATTCTCACAAAACTATTAATTGATTTTCCTTATTTAAATATTTTTGATATTTTATAAAACAATGGTCTTACAAATAGAAACACTCATAATGTACTTAAGTTCAAAAAATTTATTTTAGGATAGGATAATTTTTAAAATTTTCTTACTTCTTGGTATGAAAAATAATTCGACCACGCAGCTGGGCCGTTGACATGAGTTGAGCAAATTTCCAAAATTAAGTTTATATGCCTATGTTTTAGGGTTTCAAATAACAATTTGGAAAATAAGTCTACTCACGAAGGCGTTGAACAGCTGTCTGTGTGTACGCAATATATTATAGAATTTGTTTGTACCACTTGGCTTCGAACCGGGTACTTTTATGGTATTTTACGTTTTGATCGATTTTGGGGGAACGAAGCGAGCTATAAGGTCGCGTAAAAGAACAAAATGTGCAGAATAACATCCTACATTTATATTTTTAGAAAAAGCACTAAAAACAATTCATTCTCGTAGTAAAAAACTAAAAAAATATTTACTTCCGGTCAAAATACGTACTTCCGGTTGTTGGATTTTTTTTGGCTAACGAACTAGTCAGAGCGACATAGACAACCAACATGTGTACCAAATTTGAACCAAATCTGACTTAAAATGCTGCCGCTAGAGTGCGAACACATATATACATTTATATATGTATGATTTTTAATGACACCATAAGAAACGTGATGATTAACGTGATAATTTAACGTGTGATTTTAACGTGTTCTGGGGACCATGATCGGTGCTCATTTGCTACTCCCGACCTTGGGTCTTACCATAAGGGCCACTGCAATAGCTCATTTTTCCTATGGAAATTCGCTAATAAGTAGTCTACCATTTACTTAACTAAATTTAGCTCCACTCTCTTGAATTATGTTGCATGTTATTTTGATTTTAAATCAAATGAAAAGTCACTAACGGAAAGGAAAGCGTATAAATTCTTCTGAGATAACATAATGCAGAATAAACTGGGAGGCACTATTTTATTTAATTATTACATAATATATGCCCTGATTAAAGTTTTACTTTCTATTGGGTTCAACTCAAAACACCAAAATGGTATATCTTTAAAGATTGTTAGCTCTCTGTTATCGGCTCCTAACATTTTACAATGTTATTAAGGAATTAATCAAATTGATTTATTTGTTTTAATGTGAATAATCTAAAGCGTTGATTTCATCAATGTTGTATTTATTGATACAATTAATTTTATACTACTTTTATTTGTACAAAATGTAGTATGTTTGGAGACCATGATGAAGGCTAAAGTTGAACTCAAAATAGTATTCATATAAACTGTGTATAACTTGGTAGTATAGTGAAGTAATAAAATAAAAACCTAGTCATAAACTTCATATGAATATATGAAAATGTAATACCTATTTTAGAATATTTCCCATACTAAGAAAAATGCACAAGAAACCCTAAAGACAAATGTATATTAAGACTCACGAAAATAATACTGTTAGGCTAAAAATACTTTAATGTTAATGGTGTAACCTTCTGGTGGCCTTTGATATACTCCGCTAAAAAAAACATCCAGATTATTTAATTATGAATATTTTGAAATAATATGTGGAATATTTTGAGTACTTGGATGCTTTTTTAGTAACAGAATTTGATTTAAACCGAAACATGAATTACTATTTCTAAAATTAAGTAAGCTCATTCGACTCTCGATAAATCGAACCTCAACAACTCGAACTCCTTATACCTACCTAAGTCCTAAACCTGACAGCGCTAAGTACAGTTTACGCTTATGGTAGGCAGTTCGTAGCTTATTTCTTATTTAACTGTTTTTTTTTCTTCTTTACGAGATTGGTTACTTTAAAATGTCTTTGAAACGTTATTATAAGACCTTGAGCGAGGAAGAAAAACGGAAAGTTATTAAGTGTGAGCAATACCACTCGAGTAAAAGCAATGAATCCAGTGAGCGGAGCCGACCTTGAGAATACTGGTCTATGATATACATTGGCAAAGCGCTCGATCGCAACTAGAATATTGCTTGTATACACTTTCGTTTTTACTAATGCCGGTCTTATTAGCGAATTTCCATAGGAAAAATGAACTATTGTAGTGGCCCTTATGATAAGACCCAAGGTCGGGAGTAGCAATTGAGCACCGATCATGGTCCTCAGAACAAGTTTTGGGGTGTCATTAAAAATCACATATTTATAAGTATAGGCACTCTAGCGGCCGCATTTTAAGTCCGATTTGGTTCAAATTTGGTACACATGTTGTTTGTCTACGTCGCTCGGTCGAGTTCGTTATCCATAAAATCCAATAATCGGAAGCACGTTTTTTGACCGAAAGTAACTATTTTTTTAGATTTTTCCTACGAGAATGAATTTGTTTTTGGGTTTTTTCTACAAATATAAATGTAGGATGTTATTCTGCACATTTTTAGGCGACCTTATAGCTCGCTCGGTTCCCCCAAAATCGATCAAAACGTAAAATACCATAGAAGTACCCGGTTCAAAGCCATGTGGTGGATTCTACCTTGTGGTTGGCATGCGAAGCACACAATGCAATGTGTATTGAAGATACTCCCAATATGCGGAGTGGTGCGAAGCACGCAATATTTTTTGTTTTGAGGATACTTCCAATATTCGGAATGGCGTGCGAAGCACGCATGCATTGTGTATTAAAGATACTCCCAATATGCGGAATGGCGTACGAAGCACGCAATGCTTTGTGTGTTGAAGATACTCCTAATATTCGGAATGGCGTTCGAAGCATTTTGCAGCTATTCAGCACCGTCATGAATAGTCCTATTTCCTAAATTGTTGGTTGAAACCCTAAACGGTTCAGAGTGGTCAAATTATTTATATTTTCCACCATGTGCGTACGACAATTTAAGTTTGCAGAAAACTCCAATGAATATTTAGCAGGTAAGGAAATTCGCCCCGATGTTTTACTGTTATCAAGTTTTTCGTCTCGTTTATAAGAAAATATCTTTAATAGAAATGTACCATTAAAATTTGTGTCGACTACGAATTATAATTTAGATGTTCATGAATAGTTTCCTGCAAATAACAAAATAGTATCTTCAAAATTCGATGAAAGATAAGTTATATTGAAGTACGTGACTGATTTGTCCTGGTATTGCACATCCTTAAGGCAACAGATGAACGCGACATCGCCATAGACTTCATCATATACATAAACTCCTTAACCAGAATTTAAAACAAATTTTGACTAAAAAAGTATGCACATTTTATTTTTTATCTAAAAATAAATATGTTTTGTTGAATACCTACCCTGTATTTATTGATACTGTTTTATTACTCCGTTACACAGAAATATTAGAGATAAATCGATAAAACAGACGAGATTATTCAAGTAATGATGATCTACTAAGGAAGATTTAAATCAAATTTGTAATACTTACATCGAATTAAACATAAAAAGAAAATGTAATCTGAATAATTCGACCACGCAGCTGAACCGCTGACGTGAGTTGAGCAAATTTCCGAAATTAAATTTATAAGCCTTTGTTTTAGGGTTTCAACTCAAGGTCTCTAGAAAGGAAAGGTTACCTCATTCGGGAAATATCAAAAAAGTGGAGTGGGGGCTGTGACGTAGTAGACAGTGATCAAAGCTCTGTCGTTTACGTTTATACGCGTTAAATTAGTGTATATAAAGTGTTTTAGAAGTGTAGGTAGAAGAAATATATTATTTAGGCCTACAATGGATAGAAAATAAATTAATAAACCTAAAGGTGGTTCCATTTGTGCGGTTGCAACTTGCAAATATTATTATGCAAAAGCAAAACTAGAAGGAAGAACTGATATATCATTTCACAGGTAGGCCTAGATATTTTTTGTTTCTATTGTAATAGTAAATAATATAATACCACTTACTCATATAAAATGTTATTATAATTTTCTTTTGTCTTAATATTTTGATTTAAAAGTAGTTTCTGTGGCTATCTTTTGCATTAAAATTGTAGAAAATAAATTTTTGTTCAGTATGCCCACCTGGTGACTTGAAGCTTATTAAACCCCATAAACTTCCCACACAAAGCGTGTTAAAAAAACAAACAAATATACTAATATATTTTATTTACAGTTGATGCAAGGAATGTTAAATATAGGCCTACATATTCAATAAAAATACTGCCACCCAATTAAATAAACTCCATACAATTTATATGTAGGCTATCATACAGAGATACATTTTAGAATGCTATTTTATTAATTCTGATATATTTATCTTTTGCTTGTTATTTACAAATTATTTTAGGTTATTCACAAATTAATAATGTTTACAAAAACAATCAAAATAATTATGCTACCAAAACAAAACATGTATACAAATTGGTGTGTAACCAATTCCTAGTAATCGGGATTTGTTCAATAGAATTTTATTTCATTTTATTTTATTTTAGCAATTCAAAAAATATTTCTTACAAGTTCTTACAAAATTACTTACAAGTACAAGTAATTACGTTCTTTACCGACACAAAAAGAAGTAATTACGAGGATAAGTTTATTTTTGTAGTTTAAAATAAATGTTAATAGTAAGTAAAAAGAATACTTATTTAAAATACAAGTAAAACAAATACTTGTGGTTCATTCACTTAGTTATAAGTATTTATTTACAAAAAGACAAGTATAAGTATTTAGAATGGTGTATTCAATTTAGCCTTTATAGTGTTTAATTTTTGTGTCATACTTATATTTAACTTTCCAATGAATACTACTTATCAGAAGCAATGGATACAGAAATGCAAACGAGCTGACAAATATAGTAAATATTATTCCTCTTAGCACCTATGGCCCTAGAGGAAGCTACATACCAAATTTCATTCCAATCCATTTGGTAGTTTTGAAGAAGTCGTTTTTTAATAACTTTGATCCCCCAAACCCCCCCTAAAATTTCAAATTTTTTCAAACCCTTTCTTGGTGATCACCTATGGCCTTAGAGGAAGCTACATACCAAATTTCATTCCAATCCGTTCAATAGTTTTGAAGAAGTCATTTTTTAATAACTTTGATCCCCCCAAACCCCCCCTAAAATTTCGATTTTTTTCAAACCGTTTCTTAGTGAGCACCTATGGCCCTAGAGGAAGCTACATACCAAATTTCATTCAAATCTGTTTGGTATTTTTTGAGAAATCGTGATGAGTGAGTCAGTGGGTTTTGGCTTTTATATATATAGATTAAAATGTATTATCGTGATTGCATTTTTTTCTTTTTTATTCTGTAAAAAAATATTAAATACAATTTTAATGACTGCTTTTTAGTTATATGATTTAAAATGTATTACCAAGATAGCTTTTTATTTTAAATTTTAGTCAGTAAAAATATAAATTAAAATTTGTATGATTATACTTTTGTTATTATTGTAAATTGCAAATTAATGACATAAACATAATGTTTTTAAAAAGGTTAAGATATATTCTTACAATTACAAATGTTGAAATGTGTAACTTAAGTATCATTTAAAAAAACTGCAACCCCAAAAATAGTTTAATACATCTATTTTTAAAAAAATGAGGTGATTTGTACGACGAAACATACATCTTTCATGGTAGCGCGGTGTTTTTATACTATAGATGACGTCACTGGACAGGGAACGGGTCGAGGGGTTTGAGTTTGTTTACATGACTATGAGGTAACCTTTCCTTTCTATAGACCTTGGTTTCAACTAACAATTTTGGAAATAGATCTACTCACGAAGGCGTTGATCAGCTGTCTGTGTGTACGCAATATATTAGTAGAATTTGTTTGCGCCTAGTGGCCTCGCGAGTTTTCACCACTTGGCTTCGAACCAGGTACTTTTATGGTATTTTACGTTTTGGTTGATTTTGGGTGAACCAAGCGAGCTATAAAAACAAAATTTGCAGAATAACATCCTACATTTATATTTGTAAAAAGAAACCCAAAAACAAAATCATTCTCGTAGGAAAAATCCCAAAAATTAGATACTTCCGGTCAAAAAATGCTTCCGATTGTTGGATTTTTTTGGCTAACGAACTCGTCCGAGCGACGTAGACAACCAACACGTATAACAAATTTGGACCAAATCGGACTTAAAATGCGGCCGCTAGAGTGCGAACACATATAGAATATATATTATATACATATGAATTTTAATGACACCCCAAAACGTGTTCTGGGGACCATGATCGGTTCTCATTTGCTACTCCCGACCTTGGGTCTCACCATAAGGGCCACTGCAATAGCTCATTTTTCCTATGGAAATTCGCTAATAAACAGCCTATTCTTACGACCATACTGAGTAATAATGTAATACAGTTCATTGAACTTGTGACCTCTATAACTCGGAAGTTGGTTAATTAGATGTCTGTGTCTCAAACCTCAATTAGTCGATAAATTCGATGAATCGAATTTATTTATTTCCCCCTGAGATTCGAGTTATTCCCTGTAATTTGTTACCAAAGACAAAATGTAAACACTATAAAGTTCAGAGAATATTTGGTATTTGCATTACCAGTGGTATAAATTTAAAACACCTTCCTGACAAATAATTTGAATAATATTCGATTAATAAAAAGCCGTTTCTCGTTACTACTATGAATATTACAATTTTACAGTTCACATATCTATTGCCGTGTAACGTAGGAATTGGAATTTAGTATAAATTGTTAGTTTAAATAAGGCTAAAGGTGCGAGCTAAACCCTTTCAATTTATTGCCTAAGTTTAAAACCCTTATACGTTTGTTACAATGGGTTAGCACGTTTTATTTACATTTAAATGAGATTGCCTAAAATCCGCCCGATAGCGTGGTGTAAATGTTACAGGCTGCTGTTGCAATATTCTTTCAATACACATATAATGTCGAGTACTCTTCCTATCTACGTAATATTATTATGTCCACATTAGTTATTAAACTCACCGCCAGCAACCCTTTGAAGTTTTATCTTCAATTAAAAATGTCACATATGTACACTACACGTGTTTCGGACATTTGTCGTCCATAGTCGGGTGATCAAAACACTTAATTACAAACATTTAACACAAAATTATAATTACACATTCAATACTTGCGCACAATAAAACATATAAACATCACGCGATCATGTCTTTATGTCTACTCGGTGCACTTTGAGTCAGTTTTGTTGTCAGAAACATTGAGCCTAATACTGTATTCTTTTTCCGTTGATTTTTGCTTTTACCTAACCTAAAAAAAAATACTGTTGGTTGTGAAAAATAGTTATTACTTGATACTAAATCTGCCAAGTTGTTTGCTATGGTAATGAATGTAAACAGATTCAAGAAATATGTTTTGGTTCAATATATGCCTAACCTAAAGTCAAGTTTTTGATACAAATCAGTTATTTTATTCAAGTATAATAAAGATAACCTTTCCATTAAGATTTTGTTTGCGTTTGCTTTTATTTTGTTAACCTAATGTAAAAAAGCTGTTTTTGTGAAGAATAATTAGTAAATTTAATAAGTTCGTTTCCATGTTAATGAATGTAAATGAATTCAACAAAACTGTACTGATAAGCTTTTGATCCGAATCAGCTGTTTTTTCTGTTATACGGCTGGGGGTGTAACAATTTTGCAAAATCCTTTCTAAGTGTGCGTCTATGATCGCTTAAAAATGTATCTTCAAATTTTGTATTTTTATCTTAAGTAGTTTTCTCGGTACTTCGATTCCATCTCAGTCAGTTAGTCAGCACATAATCTATATATATGTAGATTAATGGAACTTAGGTTATTTCTAATTTACGCATTTTATAAATTAATGTAATTTAAAATATTTTGAAATCAAAAGCTCAATCAGTCATTTAATTCTTCAAGGAGTTACAAGTCACCCTAATGCACTTTCCTTGTCGTAACAGAAGGGGAGTTATTACAAAGTAAAATTAAAAAAGAGATGAATATTTTATCCCAAGATGTTCCATTAAGACTGGATGTTTGGCAAATTATCTGAAATTCTCTTATATTTTATCGCTGTAAGTTTAGAAACTTGATTAAATTAAACCATCACGGTTTAAGTTTGGCTGGCTGTTAGCATAAAACAAAAATATATAACGGTGTAAGTTTATTTTCTTAATTGATAATGTGGTAGCTCTGTTAGTTAGGTGTTGGAATTTTTAAATACGTTACTGTAGGCGCTGCCTTATTTTCGATACTGGTAACATGGTGGGCTTTCCATTCCATTGCTTTGTTTTTCCTGTGGATGAAAATGTAGAAAGGCAATGGTTTAGTTGTGGATATTCGAGTTAGTGTTCTTACACTAGTTAGTGTTAACATTCTTGATTTCGGTCTATAGGCCTACAATACTAAAAGTTTTGCAAAACTAAATGCCTCAAGAAGTGTACAGGTTTAGCGTGATGGAAGTCACATATAAAGTAATTGTGTTGTCGTAATTTGTCAATCTATTACTCGTAAATTTCAGATCATTAAATTGGAAAAGAAAAGAGTTACACATATTTACTGTGTCATTTATTAAACTAACAACTAAGCTCCCGTGAAAAATCACAGGCAGATTAATTAGATTCACATCAGAAATACATAATAATACATAATACATTATAAAAAAAATTGTATGCTTAAGACCACACGGAAGAAATGTGAACTTATATGGCGATATTCTGATGAATATAAATATATTATAGAAATTAGTTTGTTATTAAGCTGGTCATCTGAATCAACTGTTTATCTGTTATTTTATTCAATTGGTTGCTATGGTAACGAATGGTAATACATTCAAGAAATAAGTGTATTATTTTGTGTGTTTAGTTTTAGTTTGTGTTTAAATCTTTAAATATGCTATATAACATGTGTACTGTTATAGTAGAGCGTTTCATAAAATGCGTGACTTTAAAATCCGATTCTCCCGCCGGCAAACATAGCGCTGAGGTGCGCCTATAGAATAAGCCTTTGACGTAGGATAATCTGTTAACGTATATACTCAACTCAAATATATTATTTAGTGCGCCGAGTTGCCCCTATTATAGAAGTTTAATTATACTTCAAAAATACAATTTTAAAACAACAAACTTTATCTAGGGCTACCTAACTATGCGGAGGGTTATTTTTAACTCGGTAATTGTGTACAATAAAATTATTAGAATTATAAAGCTGTAGTAGGCCTCTTTGTTAAAATGTTTGAATTATATTATACATTATCATATTTCAAAATAAAAATTCAAATATTGTCTTTTAATGGGGTTTTATTTCATAAAGATAGATCAAATGATTTAGAAATTATTATTATTATAATGAAGAAATTAATAATTGAATATTTTTTTATGTTATACGGTTATACGAAGATGTAACATAAGAATGTTTCCGAAGTTCAACGAATCAGTATCTCTTCTTTAAATTTGTAGAAATTAATATATTGATAATAAAAGGTTGTATTTATATTCATTTTATAACCTCAAAGCAAATCTTATATTGTATTTAAGATCAATGTTCTGCATCAGTTCTCATATTTAAAAAAATCAACTTCACAAGAAATTATAACGATTGAAGTTGTAAACATAACCTTACACTATAATCTACACTGAGTTTACAGATGTAGGGTAAAATCAGCTGTTATATTATATATTACTCACTTACGCTCGTACACCAGCTTTTATAGGAGTTGATAACAACACAAAACTTAACCTTAACGTTGTAAACATAACCTGAAATGGTTCATATATTTGTTTAACTATCACATCCGATGGACGAAATCAGCTGTTTGAACGAATAAATCAAACAATATAACCATGCTCATGCACTATTAGTGTTACTCACTTAGGGACGTACATTTGCATTTATAGGAGTTGATAATACACCATAAATACAGTAGGAATATAGAAAGTATTAAATATTTTTAAATGGAAATATAAGTTTTGTCTTTTTATGCCTTTTAATTTGACATATAACAAGATGCGGGTCCAGGTAATGTTACAAAGAACAGGAGAGGATTAGGTGATTCCAGTCTAAGTTTCAGGTGGGGTGTAATTGACTACATACAATCCTTTGGCAATAAATGTTGCATTGTAATAGGTCTCGCTAAGTTTACTATCATTTAAAGTCAACTATATTAAATGTTTGGTCGCTTAATTGCTTTAGGAAGTCGTTAACTATCTTCTCTCAGCAAACCACCCTTGATTCAACGTGATATTAAAGTCCCATATCTAATATTTATCTTCATACAGTTTGGTCAGCGTGAATGGTAATATACAGCTTTGCGTGGTAGATACTATTGCGACATGTTATAATAAATACAAGAATCTGCCAATTAGGTTTATTTTTGTGTATTGAATGTAATTACCACTTCCCAATAAAAAACACAAAACAAATGTATTGAAAATAAATGTTTTTAGAAAAGTTTCAAATACATCGTAGCAAAACAAACTCGTCTTTGTGGGTCCCCTTTAGGCCAGTGAGCCATGTAATTAACTAAACCAGTGAGCACTTTATGGCCCATGGCGCTCACAGTCCTCATCCCCTGAGAACTGCATTCATTCACTACAGTCTTTGTATAACATACGTTTTTGAACTAGTGTAGTAATAGGAAACAAATATTACGTTTAGTTATTCTTTAAACATTTACAATTATAAAAAAACTGTAATTGTGTGCTTAAGACCACAAGGGAGAAGTGGACACTTTTCTAACACAACTTTCGAAATGAGGAAGCACAATGTCCATTTCAGAGGTATTACTCATTAAACTATATATTGTACTAGCTGATGTACCCGTTCTTCGCACGGGAAAGCTGCGTGTAATTTGAGAAACTTAATTTTAATTACTATGATTGTGTTTGCCCGTTAGTTTACCATTCGTTGACAATGGCTATCCAGTTTCGCCACGGAGAGGCCGGCAAACATGGAAAACATATTATTTACATATTTACAATTTTTACAATAACATTTTCACATGTTTACTGCAAGACTTCTCTGTTTTTTCCATAAATGTAAAAATGTTTCGTAATTTTGTTCTAAATAGAACTGTATAAAAACATTTATCAATTTCAAATTTATTATTTTGATTACACCAGTTTTTATGTTCCAACTACAAGGGTGCTAACAAAAGTAGGCCTGGCTTAAAACGTAATTTAGGGCCTTAAAACGTAAACGTCCAATCGCAAGGGTTTACAGAAAGCTTAGTCATTCAAATTGTATGGTACTGACATCTGATTACAAGGCATCTTTAGATAGATCAAATATAGACGAATCCCATGGTAGCTTTATAATTTTGATCAAAATATTACTGTAGATGGTCTGGGACGATGAATAAGTGGGAAATAACAGTACAATAATTGTATTCGATTCCACGCGTGGAATCAGGTTTACAGAAATCTGCAATTTTAAAACGACGATTACATATGTAAATATACGTTTTAGAAAGAAATTATAAATACAAAAATTAAAGTTTGAAACATTACCTTTCCAATGGAGTTTGTATTTTTGAGATTGAACGATTTTTAGTGGGTCAAATATTCAATACAATCACTCGTTACAAATGTGTTGGACTGACGGTAGCCTACATTATGTACCGTCTGCCGGTTCCAGGGTTAAGTGTTCGTTGAATACCCGTGAGTATCCTACTGTGGTCATGAAAAAATGACTACCTACGCTATTTAGGAAAGCACTGAACAATATATTTCTGTAATCTACTATCTAACATGAAAAAGCTGCTTTAAAGGAAGCTACATACCAAATTTCATTCCAATTCGTTCTTATAGGGATTTTTAGTAATTTTGACTACCTGAACTCCCTAAAATTTCAATTTTTTAACCCTTTCTTAGCAATCATCTACGGCCTTAGAGGAACCTACATACCAAATTTCATTCCAATTCATTCTTATAGAGTTTTTTTAGTAATTTTGACTCTCCCGAACCCCCTAAAAATTAAATATTTTAACCATTTCTTAGTGAGCATCTACGACCCTAGAGGAAGCTACATACAAAATTTCATTCCAATCCGTTCGGTAGTTTTGAAGAAATCGTTTTTTAATAAATTTGATCCCCCCAAACCCCCCCCCCCCC
>JAGFPH010004312.1:14896-30486 GCA_018207615.1 Philaenus spumarius | reverse complement strand
AAAATTTCGAATTTTTTCAAACCCTTTCTTAGTGAGCACCTATTGCCCTAGAGAAAGCTACATACCAAATTTCATTCTAATCCATTCGGTAGTTTTGAAGAAGTCGTTTTTTAATAAATTTGATCCCCCCAAACCCCCCTAAAATTTCGAATCTTTTCAAACCCTTTCTTAGTGAGCACCTATGGCCCTAGAGGAAGCTACATACCAAATTTCATTCCAATCCGTTCGGTAGTTTTTGAGAAATCGTGATAAGTGAGTCAGTGAGTCAGTGAGTCAATGAGTCAGTGGGTTTTGGCTTTTATACAGGGTGTATCAAGAAGAAACGGAAAGAATTGCAGGACGTGTTCTACTGGTGAAAATAATGAAAAAAGTTCCTATAAACATAGGTCCGAAAACGCTTCGTTTTCCAGATATCCGCCATTTTGTTTTTTGTACAAAATAATTCATATCTAGAGAACGGTATGACTGATTGAGTTCAAACTTGGTATGAAGTTTAACCTAACAATGATATACCTCAAGAAAAATAAACGATTAAATCCAATTATGCGTTTCAAAATGGTGGCTGTTTGAAAATTACAAACCTAAATTACTCTAAAACCGTACATTTTAACGAAAAATGTCAAGACACCTTTTTTGTAGCCCTTTTGACTCCCTATCGGATGGTGTAACTGTCAAAACAATCGGATGAAGGATAACAGTTAAGTTATGTGTACTAATTGGTTTGTTCAACTCGGCATCCTATACAAACACAGTAAATACTACAATATTGTATGGACATTTGTTGTCATTACCTTTTAACTTAGCTATTATCCTTCATCCGATTGTTTTGACAGTTACACCATCCGATAGGGAATCAAAAGGGCTACAAAAAAGGTGTCTTGACATTTTTCGTTAAAATGTACGGTTTTTGAGTAATTTAGGTCTGACATTTTCAAACAGCCGCCATTTTGAAATGCATGATTGAATATAATCGTTTATTTTTCTTAAGATAGATCATTGTTAGGTTAAAATTCATGCCAAGTTTGAACTCAATCAGTCAAACCGTTCTCTAGATATGAATTATTTTGTACAAAAAACAAAATGGCGAATATCTGGAAAACGAAGCGTTTTCGGACCTATGTATATACGAACTTTTTTCATTATTTTCACCAGTAGAACACGTCCTGCAATTCTTTCCGTTTCTTCCTGATACACCCTGTATATGCATAATGTTTTTGTTGTTAAATATTTGATTGAGTTCAAAGCGAAACTGGTGACAATATGGTCGGCAAGGACTAACATTATAGTGTTGTGTTTTCATATAATTGCTTTAGCATTTTATAAATAGTCTATTGTATTCAATATTTAAAATAAATGTTCCCATATAATCAAATCAATTTATACACAGTTTTCATCTAATATTTAAAAATATGTTCTTGAAATCTGGAGTTTTAATGTTTTTACGAAGGAATAAAAGTAAGATATTTTATCCAATAAACAAATAATATTGAGATTAATTTAGCTAACATTAGGTGATAATGTAATTACTAATCTTGAGTCACACAAATGGGTAATTTATAGGCCTATGTTTTGTATCAGTAGGCCTATCGCTATGTTCAGGGTTACACAAAACTATTAATTTACTTTCCTTATTGAAATATCTTTGATATTTTATAAAACAGTGGCCTTACGAATAGAAACGCTCGTAATGTACTTAAGAAAAAATTATTTTAGGATAGGATAATTTTTAAAATTTACTTATTTCTTAGTATGAAAAATAAGTAGGTAGTCTACCATTTACTTAACTAAATTTAGTTCCACACTCTTAAATTATATTTCATTTTATTTTGATTTTAAATCAAATGAAAAGTTAATTTATTAAAGACATGTCCTGATTGTGACGATTTAGAAACATATATCCAATGCGCAACCCAGCATCAAAATACAATTACTTCAAATGCCATTTTCGTTGAACTTGAAAATTTATTACCGTTCTTGCGAACTAAAATTGGTGACGAAAATATTATGTTTTCGCTTCCCATTCTATAAATGTAACCTAAAATAATATATCGTTCTCTACTCCTATTGAGGACTTGCAGAAGTATTTGGAAATAACGCATAAAAAAACCCTTATTTTTCAAACGCGTCATCCTCGGTGATCTACAACTAGCAATCTATAGCTAACTTACCTCAACTACATATTTATTTTCAATGCTATATAAATAAAATGTTACCAGTTAGATTAACTTGGCAGTTATGATTAACCTATTACTTATCACAGAAGGCTGTGGAAAGGTGTTTATGTATCTTTGACAGACATACATGATGAATCTATAAGCATTTCGTTACCACTAAAATATAACTTTAATCTTGAAAGACTTTATTGATGAGGTAGTAGATAATTACTAGGAACTTAATGGACTTCACCCACCTTATGTTAGAAACTGCTGTTCCAATTGTATAGTTGGTTAACATAATGTGTTTATAATTTATTCCAAATTATTCGACAAAAATATAATATTCTTCGAAGTAGACTTCAAGTTTTACACAAAGTCCTGTGAACAAATGTGCAAAATATAAAAATCTAGTCCCTCGATCATCTAGGTCTTACGTCACCTGAGGACGCGAGGTATTGTGTTTCTTCGCGAAACACCATAATTTACTCAAATATAAAGCTAAATATTCAATATATACCTTTTTAAACTTTATTAAAATAAGTGAAAGTTTAAAGTATAAGCCTAATGTTATTGTTAAATTTACTTTAAATCCGTCAGCCGTAGGACCTGCGGATAGTTAAGTTATACAACAAATTTAAAACCCATACTTTAATAAAACCCATAATACTTTACAATGATAGAGCCTTAACTAATAGCCTTGGACCCACAAACACAGACCAAAATATTCATTTGACATCCAACCACCCTATTACACACAAAATGGCGGCCTACAACCACATGATAAACAGATTAATATCAATTCCAATGGATGAATCCGACTACAAGGAGTAATTAATTAAAAACAATAAAATACATTGCCAACCAAAATGGCTATAAACCAACTGTAATAGACAATATACTAAGAAAAATGAATCAAAAGAGAAATAGCACCATACCCAAAGTAAAACAGGACAACAAGTTTGTAATACTACAACACAACCCCAAGTACAAAAATGCAAGAGCTAATGACTTCAAGACAGCAGAGGTACAAAATAGCATTCAGAACCAATTCCAACCTAAACCAGATATTAAACAGTAACTTAACCAAAAATCAGGATAAATTCACAAGCACCGGTATATACAGATTAAATTGTAGTTCATGCGGTACATTTTATGTATGACAAACAGGACGTTCGTTCACCACGCGATATAAAGAACATATCCAAGCACTAAAATACCCCGAAAAATCAAAGTTTTCGGAACACTTGGTGAGTTGCGATCATTCATACGACAGCATGAATGATAACATGCAAATATTACTGAAATGTAAAAAGGGTAATTATATGAACCGCATGGAAGAATATCAAATATATCGCAATGAGCTAAAAAACCCAGATGGATTGCTAAATGATAAGAAACAATTTGAAGCAACCCCCACCTTCGAACTTATAAACCGGATGACCACCTGCCGACAACAAAACTAACACATAGTGTACTGAGTAGTGCCGGCATTATAAAGACATGATTGCGTGGAAGTTTATATACTTTATTGTGCGCGAGTATTGAATGTGTAATTGTAGTTTTGTGTCAAATGTTTTTAATTAAGTGTTTGATCACCCGACGATGGACGACAAATGTCCGAAACACGTCGTGTAGTGTACATATGTGACATTTTTAATAGATCAAACTTCAAAGGATTGCTGGCGTTGAGTCTAATAACTATTGTTATTTAAAATCCGGTTACTCTAGATCATAATTCAATATTTTATTTGACAACGTAGTTAATGTCACGTTAGTAACAACACATTACAGCGGATACAACCTTACTGTATACGTTCTACTGCGCTTACATTACTGTGACCACTTGCCTTCTGTGGAATTCACTCCCGGATGTAATTAAGTCTGTAGACTACAGTGACTGGTTCTGAAATTGCTAAAGGCTTAAGTAGCTCGCCGAGAGAACGACGCATCCCAGTTGTCAGGTGTGCTTATAAAGTATATTTATAAATTTTTTGTTAGTATGAATGTATTATATTTTATAATATAATGACTTGAATTTGAATTAATTTTGCTCATTTATTGAATATATGTTTACTATGATTTTGTGTATTATTACTATTTTTATTTATTTTATCTTTACTATGTCATAATACGACACTTTTATTTATTCTCTCTTTGCGACGGTAATTAGCCAGTCGCAAGGCGCTAATTAGACTTGCTAATTAGAACCACATAAAATTAAAAGTTAACGAATTTAAATTTTAAAGACAGCATGAGAATTAGAAAATTAAAGCGTAAATAAAAAAAAGAATAAGTTTTGATGATATATGAATAGTTTCAGAGTTATTAAAGGAATTAGTAAAACTTTTTATCAATCAGAATGATAACAGACAGAAGCGATATGAATTGTACTAAGTTAAATCGACAAGATGGGACAAGAAATTTTCTGTGGAAAACGGCAAGAGTTTGTCAGCGTCTACTTGTTGCTAGGCAGATCTAAAACCATGTTAAATTTTGATAATTATTATAAATGTTGTATATTATTTTAGTTAATTAAAAAGAGGGGGAAAAGACAAATAAAACAGTATACAAAGTTATTTAATAGAGTAATTAATTTAGGAGTTATAGTACAAAAAGTGAGACCAAAAAATGACAAGATGTTTGTGTCGAATAAATTCAAAAAACTAATTAGGTCTAACAGAGACCTAATAAGGCCTATAAATAAATAGCCAAAATTCGTTTCAAAATAAAAATAACTTATTAACAAAAAAGGTATTTAAAGTCATTCTTTTGCCTAAAAAGGCCTATAACTTCAAAAAATAAAGTTAAATTCGAATAATGGAAAAGAGGGAAAAATCGACAGAATAACAATAGGTAATTTTATGCAAGGTTTAGACAAAAAATCATAATTAAAATTAAAGTAATTAAATAATAAAAATAAATAACTTTAAAATTAAACAAAAGGGAGAAATAATTAGTATATTCTGTAATAAATAGCAGAACAGGTTAGTAAATAGTTAAATGCATTGTAATATCACTTGAGATGTAAAAAAGGTAGAATTGGGGGGGAATCAAACACCAAAATTGGCAGCGCAAAATTAGGCTTCTGAAAATCAACCATAGCGGGAGAACCAAACAAGATAAAAGAAATCCAAAAACATATTCGTTCGTTTGGGAACTAAACGAAGAAGAAAATTCCAAATTTGAGAAAATTCACGGAATTAAATTTCAAAATTCAACGAAAACTTGCGAATCAAATAACACGGCGAAAAAAGGGCGTACGACTTCAATTCAAAGGTCTACGTGAGCAGAAGGTCGTCATACACAATATGAGACCAATAAAACCAAAATTGGGCCAAGGACAAGAAAGTTACGGCAGTTTGAAACTTTCAAAGCAAAATCACAGATATTTCAGCAATTAACACTCTGAGCCAAAGTAAACAGTAACGAGGCAAATCTTCCGATTAGGAGAGGGGCGAGAGCTTACAGTCGGAAGACTTGTCGAGTTAGTTCAGTTTTAGATACCAGACCGTCACCACTTACTTCAGAGATCCTAGAAGGGTTTTCCAAGAGACTAGCTGAGAAAACGATCGCATTGGAATACTCGCAAGAATAGCGGACTTTGGGCGTCATCAGCATAAGTCAGAGAGAGTAAATCTTGAAAAAAATCGAGGCGAGGACCTATCTAACTAAACTCCTTTCAGGAATAACGGGCCGAAAACCGTACTGCCATTGGGACTTAACTGGACCTAGGAGGATTCCGGAGGACCAACACCACCAGGATTGGGAACCGAAGACAGAATATCTTGTTTGTTGTAAGTAACAGATTATCAAGTTGTTTTCGAGTCTAAACAATTTAATAAATTCAAAAAATCAATAAATAAAATAAAGTCAATTCAGGGGAAAGTGTCATAAAAGTTAAATAATTTTAATAATAATTAACTCACATCTCACAGTGGTAAAAATCGACGAAAATTTAATTATAAATATATATACATTTTATCCATTGTATTTTATGTTGAAAACGCAGTTGCGTAAATTTAATATATTAATTTTGTTCAATAAATTGTTTTATTTCTTGAAAGAGTTGCTAAAATCATTTATAAAATTAGTACAATACCATAAATCATTAAGTGCTCTAATTACAAGGATTCAGGTGAGGCAAAATTGTTTTCTGATCATAACAAGTATATCTCCACCGGGGACGACCTCGAGATCGGAGTTAGAAAAAGAGCTAGTGTACAAAAGAGAAAACAAAACAAAAGTTTTCTTATTTTTAAATAAGAACTGGAAATTAAAGAAAAACAATTTCCAATTCTTGCCATCGCATCAACCACTCAAAAAGGGTCATATGGGCAGGTACAAGTTGACCGAATTTCAAAAAGAATAAATAAATAAATATAAAAAGGCTGGGAGGGGTGGTGCGTGGCAACATACACACACAAATACTGTCACACATGCTTCACACACATGCTGTCTCTCTCTCTTTCTCTCTCTCCCTCCCCCTCTACCCCTTACATCTTTCTCTCTCTCATCATAAATTATGCCATACTTTACTTACTGTGGCACTGTAGTCAGTGACATGACTGTGGAATTGGCTAATAAACTCCATCGCACTCTATAATTATTTTGTACTATTATTTATTTGTTTATTTAATGTGATGATCATGTTAGTCCATATTATAAACAATTATACCTTTTAAAACTTGATGAATTTAAATATCTTCCTATTTTAACTACAATACACGCTATCCTTCAAACTAGAGCGAAGACTTACTTGGCGAATAAGTTTGTTTATGCTTCAGGTATAAGTACGAAAAGTAGAATAAATGGTTCGAAAATGCTTATCATTCCCTAGCACAGAAATGTAATTATAAATAATCTTATACCGTAACGGCATGTCGCTAGTGGAACTCCTACCAGATCGCCATAGAAATATTGATAAACGAGATTAATTTGCCAAATGAAGCTGTATTTTTTAATGAATGGTATGGACTTGGACTAATATCTTTGCTCGAGGTGCGTAAGGACAGAAAAGGACTCGATTATTTAAATTGTATGATATACCTAAGCCTATGAATGAGCGCGTGAATATTCTTTATAAGTAGTATATTCTTTTACATCAATAAATGTGTTTAAATTTATATTTTTTCTTTTCTTTTAATTACAAATAAAATAATCTATATATATAAAAGCGAAATACCACTCACTCACTCACTCACTGATCACGATTCCTCAAAAACTACAGAACGGATTGAAATGAAATTTGGTATGTAGCTTCATCTAAGGCCATAAGTGCTCACTAAGAAAGGGTTTGAAAAAATTCGAAATTTTAGGGGGATTTTGGGGGGATCAAATTTATTAAAAAACGATTTCTTCAAAACTACCGAACGGATTGGAATGAAATTTGGTATGTAACTTCCTCTAGGACCATAAGTGTTCACTAAAAAAGGGTTTTAAAAATTGGAAATTTTAGGGGAGTTTGGGGGGTAAAAATTACTAAATCACGATTTCTCCAAAATTACCGAACAGATTGGGATGAAATTTGGTATGTAGCTTCCTCTAGGGCCATAGGCGCTCGCTAAGAAAGGGTTTCAAAAAATTAGAAATTTTAGGGGGGGTTTGGGGGATCAAAGTTATTAAATCACGATTTCTTCAAAACTACCGAACGGATTGGAATGAAATTTGGTATGTAGTTTCCTCTAGGGCCATAGGTGCTAACTAAGAATGTGTATGAAAAATTTCGAAATTTTAGGAGGGGTATGGGGGGATCAAAGTTACTAAAATCATAAATTCAGATCTTTTATTATTATGACAATAGTGTTTTTATTATTTAAGATCTATATAAATAAAAGCCAAATACCACTCACTGACTGAATACTTAAAAAGAATACAATTACTTTAAAAAGACTGAAAATACCAACCACCATGGGCAACGCCGTACGGGTCAACTAGTAACTCTATATAATTTTGTAAGGTTGGTGACAATCTGAGGTTTAGCTCAAAACCATCAGGCTTCTTTCACACGGAGAGCCGCAAGGCTCGTCCTCTCAAACAGGAAGGCGCGGAAGGCAGAAATGGGAAGAGTAAAAAGGGGCTTTCACATGGGGAGCACGGGCCTTTAGTAGGGCTCGTGCATTTCTAGCCGGGTGCCTAGAAGAGGCCGTATCTCTTCCTCGAAATGAATAGGGAAGAGTGGGGGATATTAACAAAGGAGGGCGAAAACGGCACTCACCCCCTACTTTATTGTCTCTTGCTCCTCAGCGTCAAGTCAAGATGGATTTTGATGTCGAGTTGTTGATTAATGCAGTGTGCATCCAACCCGCTCTTTGGGACAAAAGTGTGGACTCATACAAGAATCGCAATTAAGTGCCTAAACATTGGAGGGAAGTCAGCGAAGCCCTCAATAAATTTGTCTTGATTTGATTCTTTTCTATTTTTACGTAACATTATCTTTCTTTTAAGATAGTCAAATAATTTTTTTTTATTTTTTTTTTTTTTTATTTATTATTTTTTTTTATTTATTATTTTTTTTTTTTTTTGCTTAAGTTAAATGTGTAAATATGTATAATAAACGGTACCAGATAACTGCCACATACTTACTCCCAGTTGAAACAATATGTGCACCAAATTCCACGTTCCTAGTCCATATCGTTTTTGATATATAATACAAACAATATTTATGGTTTTAGGGGTTGTTTCAACCCTTAAATGCGAAATATTTTAAAACTATTTCTTAGTGCTCCTCTAGAGCCTATGAACAATGATGTATCGAATTCCTTGTTCCTAGACCATATGGTTTTTGAGATATAAAACAAAAAATATTTATGGTTTTAGGGGTGGTTTCAACCCTTAAACGCGAAATATTTCAAAATTATTTCTTAGTGCACCTCTAGAGCCTATAAACAATATTTGTACCAAATTCCACATTTCTGGGCCATATCGTTTTTGAGATATAAAACAAAATAATTTTATGGTTTTATTAGGGGTTGTTTCAACCCTTAAATGCAAAATATTTTTAAATCCTTTCTTAGTGCGCCTCTAGTACCTATGTGCAATAGTGTATCAAATTCCATGTTCATAGGAAATGTGGTTTTTGAGATACTGTATATAAAACAACCAATATTTATGGTTTTAAGGGTTGTTTCAACCCTTAAATGCGAAATATTTTAAAATCCTTTCTTAGTACCAGGAACTGCCACATACTTTCTCACAAACATATTTAAATAATTATTAAACAGATTCACTGTGATTCATAATAATTATATTAAAGTAGGAGGGGGGAACACAATTAAATTAGAAGAGTACCTAACTAATAAATATTATTATTATTATTAAAACTATTCAGTCGATTTCGAACAAATTTGCACCAAACATGTCAATTAGGCCTGTTTAGATGCACGAAAAAAGGTTTAGACAAATTTTGAAAAACAACCCCCTTTTTGGCCAAAAACCCCAAAAATCAGTTTTTATTATTATTATTATTACCTAAACGAGAATTTTTAGAAATATGCGCTTTTTTGAATATGGTAGGGTACATTAAGGGCTGCAAATAAGCAAAATGTTATAAAAATCGTTAGAGTAGTTTTTGAGAAATTTGGATTTTTCTCGTTTTTCCATTTTTTGGGGGTAAAACCCCTTAAAAATCAAAAATTTTAAAAAATGAAAACATCACCTGGAGATATTTTAGAACTACACCTACATACCAAATTTCATCAAAATCGGACCGTTGGTATGGTCCCCAGCTCTGTACACATCCTAACAGACACACGGACAGACATCACCAAAAAAACACTTTTTTGGGTTCAGGGAGCACCAAAACAAATAATTGCACTAAACATATTTTTGGGTTCAGGGAACACCCACACAGATAATTCCACTAAACAATTTTTTGGGGTTCAGGGAGCACCAAAAAAACAATTCCACTAAAAATTCAAATTAGAAAATTTGGACGAAAACAATACTTTCTCCATATACTACGTATAGGGGGCAGAAAGTAAAAATATGAATTCTGTATGAATAAAGTGGAAGATATGACCTATGTATGGCCCTACCTTCGTCCGAAATGAAGGGTATAAATAAATAAATCATTCTCTCTTTTAATTAAAATATTCATAAATATTTTTTTTTTTTTTTTCAAACCAACTTGTTGTTTTTACTTTCTCACTATACTATAGAATAGAAAAAGTATAGTGATCCCAAAAAAAATCGATGTTGAGATTTTTGTGGAAATATCCGTTTTGGGACCCCCTGAATTGACGTGTTTGGTGCAAATTTGTTCCAAATCGATCGAATAGTTTTATCTCTAGATAATAATAATAATATTTATTAGTTAATCTCCTAGTTTAAAATCACCTCTCCTATCCCTCCTACAATAATGAAGTCACTGTGAATCTTTTTAATAATTTAAATATGTCTGTGAGAAAGTACGTGCCAGTTTCTGGTACCGTTTATTATTTAAAGAAAACTATATAGTATTTTGTCTCAGTACTACATTAATGTTTTTTTCAGTACCAGTTTTTGTTTTTTTCAAAATTCTTCTACATTTAACGCCTGATAAAAAAAAGTAAGTTAGTGGATTATTCATTTTACTTATGAATAGTTAAAGATTTAATTCCTGTATCAGACCGTGGGCGAGAATGTACCATCAACAGATTACACATTCAAAAGCCAAGAGGTGGATAACATTCCTATAATAAAATAAGGTTAAATTAAAACAATGTAGAACGTATACGTTTTGGTATTAATCCTTTTCTTATGTACTCAAATACTTGTTTTAAAAACACAAAAGGCTTACTTGTTTAAGCAAATAAGCACGTGTAACGTACAAATGCCAATTTATACAACCGATCCATTTGTTCCTCCTTATTTAAAGCACACAAGGGAAACGCTCGGTGTTTGTTTTGGGAATAGAAAGTCAGAAGGGGAAATGTTGAGAATTAAACTATTCACTTTCACACTACCTAGAAGTAAACATGGGGATTAAATGTAAAACGCACATAGCAGCGTTGTGGTTGCTATAAAGATGTGAGCTAATATTCGCTATGCCATAGTTGTTTCTATTTATGAAATACGATTATATTAGTGAAGCTGACGTTTATCTATAAGAGCGCTACAAAAGGTTAAGCAAGTTCTTTCTAATTTTAAATCTGATTAAAGTAGGGACTTTAAATGTATAGCATAGGCTAAAACTGTATTGCCTTTCAACGGTTAAAACTAAATTGTATAATTTTCAAAGGAGGAGGTTACAAATCACAACATTTTTAATTGCAACCCACATTGAGCATAATTTTAAAGCCTTGATTAATAAGAGAAAAATTACAACAGTCCATTTTGAGATTCAAATGTGTTATTTTCTGTGTTTGTGTTAGATCATTGCTTATTTTTTGTCATATTGTAGTGTACTAGGAATTTCTGAATTCTAAATTGTACTGTTGGTAATGAAGAAGCAATCGAGTGTTCAATAATTGACTTTGAATTTACTGAATATATACAGGGTGAGTCAGAACTATGCGACAATGTCTCGGTAGATCATCCTATATCTAAAAAAATAAGAAGAAAAATTCGTGTAAACATAGGCCCGAAAACGTTTCGTTACCCAGATATCCGCCATTTTTGAACAGTTTGACTGATTGAGTTCAAACTTGGCATGACATTCAACCTAACAATGATCTATCTTTAAATAAACGGTACCAGGAACATTCGATCGATTTCGAACAAGTTTGCACTAAACATTAGGTCTGTATAGATGCATGAAAAATTGTTTTGAAAAATTTTGAAAAACAACCCACTTTTCGGCCAAAAACCCCTAAAAATTCAGTTATTATTATTATTGTTAGCTAAACGAGAATTTTTAGAAAAATACGGTTTTTTGCATATGCCTACCATTAAGGGCTACAAATAAGCCAAATTTTATCAAAATCGTTAGAGCCGGTAAAACCCCTTAAAAATAAAATATTTGAAAAAATTGAAAAAACGCCTGGAGAGATTCTAGAACTACACCTACATACCAAATTTCATCAAAATCGGACCGTTGGTATGGTCTCCAGCTCTGTACACATCCTAACAGACACACGGACAGACATCACAAAAAACACTTTTTTGGGTTCAGGGAGCACCAAAACAAATAATTCCACTAAACATATTTTTGGGTTCAGGGAGCACCAACACAGACAATTCCACAAAAAAAAATTTTTGTGTTCAGGGAGCACCAAAACAGATAGTTCCACTAAAAATTCTAATTCGAAAATTTGGACGGAAACAATACTTTCGCCATACACTACGTATAGGGGGAGAAAGTAAAAATAATCGATTCTATCCAATCATGCGTTTCAAAATGGCGACTGTTTGAAAATTTCAAAACCTAAATTACTAAAAAAACTTACATTTTAACAAAAAATGTCACGACACCATTTTTGTAGCCCTTTTGAATCTTTATCGGATGGTGCAACTGTCAAAACAATCGGATGAAGGATAGTTAAGTTATGGGTAATAATTGGTTTGTTCAACCCGGCATCCTATACCAACACAGTATACACAGCAATATTGTATGTACATTTGCTGTTATTATCTTTATTGCTGTTACTCCGCTTTACCATATTAGACCAACAATCTATCCTCTTAGATAAGATAAATTTAAAATATCACATACTTGACAATTTTGACCAGACAGGTTAGAATTTCATGCACAATTTTATGTCGGAGCACAAAATTACAAGAGATGAAATACTTGTTTATTTTGATGTTTGTTTTCTGTTTCCGAGTATACCTACCAAGGAAACCTTGATATTTCTAAAATAATGTTTAACTAATAATCTTGTTGAATATCCGAAAATCAATGAATATGTAAGGTTGACTAAGGTCTGCATGAATCAAAATCATTATGTAATTAATATTTTCAACAACTCGAAGGTACAGCAATGGGAAATAGTCTGTCATGTTTTATAGCAGAACTATTAAATGAGTAAATTTGAGGAAGATTTAAAGAATAACCTAAAATATTTTGCTAGAATTTGGTTAAGATATGTTGATGATGTTTTTGATGTATTTGATCTTAAAATAAACGGTACCAGAAACTGACACATACTTTCTCACAAACATATTTGAATTATTAAACAGAATCACTGAGACTTCATAATTGTATTAAATTAGGAGAGGGGATACATTAAAGTAGGAGAGTAACTAATAAAATATTATTATTATTATTAGCTGAATTTTTCATACAATTTCCACCAATACAAATGGGACCTATCACTAGTCCCTAATGATTTTTGCAAAAAACCTTGAATTTTACAAGATATTGAATTTTTGTTTAACATTTCCAGTATCGGTTTTTATCATTTTAATACTCACAATTATCACTACTTAAAACTATTCGACTTAATAAATTAATATCTGAACCAAATTAGCCTTCATAACTTATTAGAACTCCATTTAACTATTGGCATCATCATCATCATCACCATCATACAGTTCTTGCACTAAAAATACTTTGTTGAGCTTGACATTTTCAGATATTCTAAGAGCTAATTGTTGACTGATGTCGTGCTCTTACGCAACATTACGAGTGGATGAATGAATATTTTTAATACATTTCTAACGACTTTTCTTCATCAGTGGTGTTTTTGGGTCGGGATGGTCTTGCTGTATCCGTAATATTGTCACTTTCATCAAAACGCGCAACAGTTTTTGACAATGTAGGATACATTTTGAAACAGCTGTCTGTTTAGGAAAGGTGGTCGTCAACCTCAAGCCATGACCTCTGTCACCCTCAGAAGCCTTTCATAATTAAAATTATAATCATTTACCATTCACTAAAACGCATTTTTAAAACAATAACAAAAATCAAAAATTACAATAGCTATTTGACAAAGATGAATAAACTAACATGAACTACAATAAACTAACATGAAAGAAACTAAGCACAGATAATTATTATGTTCACACAGACGTATAAAATAAATTCCAACAATAGAGAAGCTATATTAAATTTGAAATAATAACTATACAAATGTTCATTATTATCAGCCAAATTATTAAAAACAAATACAATTTAAGGTAATTTTTCATTAGTATTATGCAGTTTTTACTTGATTTCATCATTTTCAGAACAATTAAAAAATTTAGGCTTTTATTAACATTTTTGAAATCACTGTTTTGTCTTTTGGTTTTATTTTTGTAAATAAAAAATAATATTCAATAAATTAGCATTAAGTAAGTATTCATCTTTATCATTTTGATAAACTACAAGTAAATTATTGAAAAACATGAGATTTGTCCTTATTAAAAAGTACACAATTTAGAGGACAGTAGGCCTACGCCATATTTTCATATAATAGGTCAAACAATAGTTAAGGGGGTAATGATTTTTTCCCCCTAATTGGATTTCCCTAAATCTTGTAATGAATTGCTTTTCAATTAAAATTTAATGATTTGAAAAACCTGAAAATGTCAGCTTCTAGTTTTCGCCATTATAGATGCGACCAATACATTTTTAACCAAATGATAATGACTATCCAAGTGATACTGTAACAGAATATTTTATTACAATTTCGAATTTTAAGTTTTCTAAATATTTTTTAAGTAGGTAAGATGTTAAAATTACAATTCCAAGTAAGTTACGTCCATTGGCTAGAAAAAAAACTCTTAATATTTGCATGATCAGATAAGGAAATTACAACTAACTAACCATCACGCTAAATATCTAAATATAACAGAGGTTCGTGACTATTTATGGAAACCTATTTTTTATCCATTATCTAATAACCATCCAATTTAACATATATATTTCTTGAGATTAAAGTTATCACTATTATTATTTTCATAAATAAAGCTTAAAACTAAGTTTACTGAACTTCTTTCGTCACGTATTCTAAAGAAGGTGTGAAGAAGGAGTCGGCTAAAGTCAGGGATTACTTCTTGAGAGAAGCAGCTTTATAGTTTGGTCATACGATTTATACAGAATTGAAGTTTACCACCATAAATATATTGCATGTTTATGTTGCAAAAGCTCAGCTAGTAATTTACATTCTAATTGTTTATTGCATCACTCTAATTTCTAGTTGGGCATTTTTTATTACATTAAGTGAAATAGTTGAAATTCTGCAAAGAATCACAGTACTAGGAAAGAATACTGCATGCTTTGCACGCCAATGCTCTCCTTGCTTGAACAATTGTGAATGACTACATTATATAAGTTAGTAGAGGGAAAGGCGGGTGCAAGCCGCCATTTTGTTTTATGACGTCATAGGGGGAGGGGTGGGTAATTAGTGACGTGGGTAATTAGTGACGCGGGTAGTGACGTGGGTAATTAGTGACGTCAGAACTATGACGTAGAACTTAACGTCATAGTTCTGATGTCACTATCCCACGTCATAGTTCTGCCGTCATAGTTCTAACGTCATAGTTCTGATGTCACTATCCCACGTCATAGTTCTGACGTCACTAATTACCCAC
>JAGFPH010004312.1:0-14796 GCA_018207615.1 Philaenus spumarius | reverse complement strand
TGCGACTTGTAGCGTATCACTTCCGGTTCTCAAAAGAACCTTTATAATTCTAATAAACGTTTCTTATATGGCTGTGCATGCACGAGGTCAGTATCCCCATGCTCCATATCATTCGGCGTCAAAATAACCTTAACTTGCTTCCCATCAAGTATAGTAGTATATTCAACGCGCGGTCCTACAATTGCAACTTTTGTCTTCGACTCGTTTCGACATTCAAACGTCCACCTATATTTTTTAAAGTGCGAAGACACTAGTTTATTTATAGACTCGTCGTTGAAAATATGATTGAAATAAGTTCTATTCAAAGAAGCAACAGTATGCGGGTTAGTCATGTTGAAGCTCTTTTTATTATAAAACAGAAAATAGCATACACCATTGTATATATAATATGAATCCCCACTCCTTTTGACTTACTCCCCTCCCTTCTCATAAAAAAACTAATTGTGACGTCAGAACTATGACGTGTAATTTAACCGGGTACTTTGAAGGTGTAAAAAGTAGGTCAAGGTCACAGTATAGACGTAAAAAAACAAGTACTTCCAGTGATCGATGTGATCACTGGAAGTACTTATTTTTTTACGAAGCGATCAAAAGCTTAAAGTCGATTTCCAATTAACGGTATATTATAGGGAAGTAAATTTCAACTTCTACAATAACACCGTACGACTTGTAGCTTATCGCTTCAGGTTCTTAAAAAGAACCGTTAAGCTGGTTTCCACACCACAATTGATTTAAAGAAATCATGTTGTACAGCTTTTCGGTGAATTTATAGCTGGTTTCCACACCACAGTTGATTTTTAAAAAAATCATGCTGTACAGCTATCCGGCGCATTGATACTTTTTTTTAACGTGGTAATCTCCCCAGGAGGTATACTGATCCACGTGACGATTTTTAAAATGTTTGCTAGGATAGAAACACTCTTGCGAATGAATCTATTTTTTCTCTGCATACACCGCAGTTTGTACAACACAGAGCACAAGAAACACAAGATATTAAATGTTTGCAAGGATAAAAAAGTACTTGCACTTCATCTGATAAACAGATTTTACACTCCGTTGTAGGTAAATTTGGAAGTTGTCGTTTCAAATTGGAGAGGTATCCACAAGCCTTATTGACAAATGCTTTTCCCTTAGTCACTAAAACAAACGCACACGTGTTACTCCATTTTGCGTGTTCGATCCAAGGATGGTCAGTGTCTTTCCAATCTTTTAAACCAATTCCACAGCAAAAACATATTGTCTTATCCTCCTCACCTGTGTAAAAAAAACCAGCATCGCTAAACATTTGAGATTTAGTCTTCAAAATTTCAGGACTGTTTTTAAACGTATCCAATCTTGAGGAATTGCTTTGATAACTTTTAAAACATACGTTATATAAAGTTAAAGCAGCAGTATCAGGTATTATTGGTTTTAAATTTTTTTTAAAATGCACTTCTTTGCTGGTAACACGATGCGAATCGGAGTTAGTTTCTAGTTTTACTGAAATCAAATCGCTGTCGCTAGCATCAACCTTAACAGCGGTAGTATAAAGTATCGATTTATTCGATGATGATGTTGAAGACTGTTTGCAGATATCGATAACAACTGTAACAAACTCCTTACCTGTGTCAGCCATTTTTCAGGGAGTTGTTTCCTGTACTACAAGAAATAAGCAACTGAAGCAAGTTCACATCGTCAGCTCTTTTTATCCTCTATAAAAGTGGAGGGGGTACATATAAAGGAGTGGGAGAAAAGGAGTGGGGGGATTTTTTTCTAGTTTTCCGCTGTATGGAGTGTTAGCTCCGTCGAGTTTACACCTGATGGTCCATGTGAAACAAGATAGTACTGACCTTTTGCTATTGAATCCAAATCTTCGTGTATTAATAAATCTACGAATCTTTTCGGTAAGAATACTTGTAGTTTAGGATCGTTACCATGTTTGTACGGTGAATCTCCGAGTACTGCTATCACTGCATCCCCATTTTGAGTCTCCATTTTAAGGAAAGAGTGAATTGAATAATGTTTTAGAGGTTTTAACTCCGAACATTTTTTTGTTATTACACCCTTGGCTTTAGAGATAAGATTAAATTTTTCGGTTAACGATTGAATATTAGAATCACTCATGATGTTGTATCTTTAAATGTGTTTTGTTAGAATGAACAATTTCTTTAAATTTCAGCTGTATTTATAGGTACGCGATCACCAGCAGTCTTACGTTTCTTCTTCTTCCTCACATTCGCAAACATGTTCCAACGTGTCCCCAAGTCTCAAAGCGTTATGTATAGCACAGTTCTCGGTTGAATGACGTATATCGTTTACACCTAAACATGTTACAGATGTAAGAGGTAGTTGCATAGTTTTACGAGTGTAGTTAACAACCTTAGCATTAACACGAACGTTTATCCATTTAGCTTTCTCAGACCCTGAAGTGTGTATAACATCGTAGTACCCCATGTATTGTTGTATGATATTAAAAAGTTCCTTGTATTCGATAAACCCTTCGGACCATTTTATATGATGAAAACAATTAGTTAACCAGATGTTTGTTTTAGATGCTTTATAGTTCAGAGTATCGAAAGAATACGGTGGTTTGAATAAGAAGTAATACGTAGTTTTTGTAGGTAAATCTAAAACAACCAATTCTTTAATCAAAAATTCATTATAATTACCTCTAAATGCTTGAAATTCTACAATACACTCTCGTTTCCCACAGTTTTTTTTTGATGATGCAATGTTACTACTTTTTATCTTTAACAATTTCTTCTCTAAAATAGGTTGTAATATTTGTTCGATATTAGAGATTCGTCTTTGAAAGTGAAGATAATCATATTGCGAGGTGTCCATCCTTCGATCTTCATCTTCGTCCATCAGTATAAATACGTCCGCAGTTTCTTTAAACCGAACCACTCTGATCATAAGCTTGTTGAGAAATGAACTGGTTTCCACACCACAGTAGACCTTTTATAGTCTTGCTGTACAGTTCACGGCGCGTTGGTGAAATTTTAACGTGGTCACCATTCCCCAGTAGGCCTAAACCACGTGTCTGTTTAGACAAATCATTCAACCTGTTCAAGCTGATTATATGATAATTCACCTAACAGTTCAGCAAACTGTTTAACATATCTGTGTGAAGTAACTTCTTGAGGTAGTCTGTTTAAAATGGAAGAATCAATATCATCGTATACCGGTTCGACCGATGGGTTGTTATGAATCACATCGATTAGATACTTTTGTACATAAGATCCGTTTAATGATAGCTGTTGCAGGTATCGGTTAATAGCATGTGATACACCGTTCAACACATAAAACTCATCAGTTGTTAGTAATACCTTTTCATCGTGTTGTGAAAAATCTTTTAGTCTGATATATTGTTTTCCATAGATTTTCAAGTTGTCAACTTCAATGTCTGAATCTTTTATTCTAATTCTGGTTTTCTTACCGCTAACTTTTTCTAATAAGTGTTTCTCAAAATCATTAACGTTATTAATAAAATGCATCCATGTATCCATAGTAAACAAAACATGTTTTCCATAGTGATTGATTAGAACACCTGGTAAATAACCAAGCGCTTCAAAAACTCCGACTATAATATTCTTTGCCATGCACTTCGTAAGAGGATAAAATATGCTAAGATATATCCCTGATAAAACATCTAATGTTTCATTATCACCTCTTCTTGAAACTTTAATAGGGGTTTCTTTAAACGAACTGAAGAATTGTTCAACGCTTTCGTTTATTTCATCATGAACCTCATCATCATTTGATGTAGATGAATATAATACAGTTCCGGATTTTTCTACATCGGGTTTTAATTCCTCTATTCCCTTTTCATCGATTGAATGGCTCACCGCTGCTGCTGCTGCAATATCCAGATGTGAATCCATTTTATAATATCTAGCAATGTTGTACCTCTGAAATCAGAAAACAAAGTGTGAACTAGCGACGTTCATTCGCTGCTTTTATACTCTATCCGCGTGAGACGAAGGAGTAGGGAAACTTGTTGTTGAACATTCCTTTACTCCACCATCATTATTCTTACAAGACTCTTCTGACTACACCGGTTAGAGGTGTGTATGTAACTATCGTGTCATGTAATATTAAACAGTACGCAGATGTATTATCCGGGATATTATCTTCGGTTTCAAACTCTAATCTTATATCGACAGTAGATGACTTGACTGATTCGTTTTGTTTAGAACAATCTATAACGACAATCGGATACTTGTCTTTGAACATTTTCGGTGTTAATAAAGGTGCATCCGATCTATTGTAATAAGATGATTGAAACCGAGCATACATATCATATAGTTCGGCGTATCTATCGTTTTTAAACGAAATATTTAAATTATCATAAGGGAAAAATTGTGAGTTTAGATATAGTTTAATATTTATTAGTTTACAATGATCAAACGTTCCTGCATCCGCTGTTAATACATTTCTTTTACTTGTTTGTAACGCAAAAATTACGTATCTAGGTTTTTCAAGAGTGGTTGAAGTTTTTATGTTCCATGTTTGTCTTTGCGTTTTAGGTAGAATAGGATATTCATGCATCTCCCAATTCCTAAAAGGTAAAACAATATCGCGATCCGAATCTAATTGTTTTAGAAGTGTTAATCTACGCTCATCAGCAAGTCGCACATAAGGTACTCTCCATGTTATTTTATTTAAAATTAATTTCCATTCGAGCGAAGCATCCGTAGTTCCGGTAGGTGCTATAATAGCATCTGTATCGGTTGAAGATCGTAGGAGGAACAACTCTTGTTTAACGTTCATGATTATTCTTCGATAGTCCTCTGCAAACCCTAAAAGCGATCGTAGAGGTACACTAAAATCAAAGAAACCGTTACTGTTCGGTGTTATAGTCGCAGCGGCTGGTAACACCCACCCTGAAGTATAATGTTTATTCACCTCATTCATCGGTAATGAAATAAGAGTTTTTAACGTAGACGTAACACCAACTCTTTTTGTAGAATCTACTGTAATACCGGAAATTTCATATCTTATTTCCTCGAATAAAAATGGCATCGGATTATTTATGAACGGTACTACAGACGGTGAGGAACCATCTTTTTTTGTAACTTGTCCTTCGATATATAAGTAGCTTTCGCATGGTAACGTGTAAGCATCCTGCTGTTGTATAGGAATACGTATCTCATCGTTATTCCCCAATCTCGATGAAGCGTAAGGGTTGTGCGAATGATACTCCTTCTCCCATATTGTTTCGTCGAAAATTGGACCACTCTTGATGTTTAGAATATCCATCGTCAATAATTTTATATCCAAGTTTTTTCAAGAAAAGAATGTTTTCACTTGTTAACTGTTTAACAGGTTTAAAACTACTAACGTTTTCTTCCGTTGAACACGATTTAAAAGATAATCCCATCTCACAGATTAGACTATCTTTGTTTTATATGCAATCTAATTGTAATGGTTTCACCTCTAAAATCTATTAATTCGTTATCTTGATCTAATATGATTAAATTGATATCCGAAATACGACTGACATTTAACGGCAAATACACTAGATTATGAGGTTTTTCAACAATCTTAAACCCAGGGGCAACCGTTGGATAAAATGAATGTATTATATGACCGTCTACACCATCTTTAAAAGCTCCGTGTACTATATTACAAGTTATGTTAATAACATTCACCTTAATTATGTTGACTGTATTAACTCCGATATGTTTTGTATTGGGTATTAACGGTTGAGGATTATTTGAAAATCCTAGTAAAGCTCCTATACTTGCTGGTTTAGAAAAATCTATGTAAAATTTGCTAGTTATCTCACTCTTCAATAGATTGTTATTGGCTTTCAAGTTTATATTTTGCTTGCCTAAATTGTTTTGTAACACGCTATTTATATCTTCTATCTCATAAGATCCTGTTTCCAGTTCAATAGTTTTATAACTTCTCAATCCAAAATCGGTGTTTTCGCTGTAGTAAATCTTATTATTTACTCCTTCAATAATGTTTGGAATTGAATTATACGTTGTAAAGTCTAATAACGCTACATCCCATTCCTTATCTTCTTTGAAGAGTAATGGAGGAAAAAAGGAACTGCGAAGGTTAGACGTTGTACCGCTTATGGAAACTGTTAAAGACGACATCTTAAAGAAGACTGATGTTAGTCGTTAAAAAATCCAAACATAAATGTCCACAAATTGTAGAATTGACATCTTGCATTCTGTTATAATTGTATAATACATCACGTGTTTGTCTGAAGTATTTTTTTAACTCTCTTGGAGGTGGTAAATTACCTAAACTATCAAAATAATATACGATGTCACCCTGTTTTTTATAACATATCCAATGTGTGCCTGATCCGTAAGAATCGTCTAAATTTACTATGCCTGTTTCATTTTTCCACATTTTTTTTGGAAGTTTATCTTTTGAAAAAACTCCTCTAAAATGCGGTATCTTCAAACAATCCGCATAGTGATACAGATCATAGCTGCTTAACGGTTTGTTGGGTATAACGATTCTACCCGATTTGTTTAATACACATTTCGATATGGTTTTAGATAAAGCCCTCGACCTTTTTTTTTATGATTATTTACCTTTTTCCTTTTTGACCCACCCTTTTTTTTACGTCGATTTTTTAATCTTCTTTTACTTTTCAAACGTGATCCGTTTCGACGTTTCATTCCTCCTCCTATTACAGATTTTGCTTTCATTGCTGATGCTACCGCTAAAGATGCTGCTCGTTCGCCTATACTAGAATCACTTGACTTCACCCTTTGCCACGCTTTCTCAGCTAACACTTTATCAGCAATCGATCTATTCTTAGAATCGCTATATTTAGAATATGCTATATCATGAAGCTTACAAGCTTCGTCCAATTTATTAATTCCAGAGTCACCGCGTGCTAATCTCTTTTTTAGTTTTGTTCCAGGACCGCAATATCTATAACCTCCCGGTAAATGAAGTTCAAATGGTAATACGTCAATAGCTCTGTTCAACGCTGTACCTACCGGTATGTGTTTGATGACGTTTTTTAAAACCGATAAAGCAGACGATGTTAATCCACCTCCTACTTTATCAAAATCTTGATTCGTACTAACTGCTTTATATTTCTTCCTCATAATTTATTCTCTATTCTTTATATACTGAAACTGTTTAAATAGTGAGAGGTTTAAATGTATCAAGCGGTTTAAATACATCATCCCAATTTATAAAGTTAGTTTCATCCTCACTTGTTCTACCTTGTGGATACGTCTTCATTACTTTGTGTATATAGTGAAAAACTTTCGCAGCAAATAATTTATATACCTCTTTATGCTTGTCCGATACATGTAAACACATATTGTGAACATTTTTTAAAGTAGCAGCATGGTATGGATGGGTTCCACTAGACATATTTATTATTTTACGCTTATTCGCATTGTAAGCGTCTAATCCGGATATAGTCATTGTATACTGCTTCATTGATCGCACATTAACAGCGTCGTTATCAGAAACAGGGTTCCCTATATTCGATAACCTTTTATTTGAAAACAACCATTTTTCACTATCCTTATTCGGAGTGTTTTCTGTTACATAACGTTTTGTTGCAACATCTTTATCTAATATCGGAAGACTGACATTTCGAAGAATTTTATTTTGCATATCATAGTTACCCTCTGGTGTAAGTTTGAAACCCTGTCCGGGTGCCCCTCTCATAGACTCTCTCATTAGAGAGTTTTCATGACGTCCGAACTTGTCAACGCTCATAATTAAAATGAGCATTTAAACTATAACGTTTCTTCTTTTTAATTCATTAACTAAAGCAATCATTTCATTATCCACCCCTGTGTGACCGGCATTTTTAACATCGTGTAGTAATCTCATTCTATCTACTAAATCGTTAATATCGTTGTAATAAAGCACGTCCGACTGGTTTGCAGTTTTAAGATTTATTTCAGATACGCTTTTCTTTTTTCTAGGTGGAAATAAACGTAAAATTATATGTTTGTATTTTTTTGACGTATTTCGATAAATAGGTTTGTTTTGGGAATAATTTATTCTATGAACGTTTGTTTCCATACATATATTTTTAAAGTTAGATAAATCCTTTTTTGAAAACTGTTTAGGATTGGTATTAAATACCAACTCAAACAGACCAGGTGTACCTTTGAAAACCTTGTTGTTTAAAATAATGTTATCAGAATCATCAAATATAAGTTCGGAGCTGCCGATCTTTAAGGCGTTATTTTCAATTCGAGCACCGAAAACATGACTATTTTTTCTCTTTTTAACTTTATAACCATCATATTCTAATTTCGACAGATATTTTCGAGTAAGTAGACCTTTAGCAGGAATATTAAGAGGTGTTTTAATAGGTATCATTCCATTATTTTCATTTTGCTCAACGTTCTCCTCAGTTGTATTAATTGTTGATGATTTTTCTTTCAGATTAGGTTTATCCTCGTTCGATGTATCAATTACAGGGTTGAAAGTGTTTTGTAAAAACTCAACTTTTTTATTTATGTCTACCGTTAAAGCTTTTTTCTTTTTTCGGACCGAATCGCTTAGAGTTTTCAATTTATTTATTAACTGTTCTTTTTCCATCATGTTATTACACCGATGTTAACTGTAGCAATGATGTTCATGCAATAACATTATTTTAATCATTTATCATTTTAATAAAATGAAATTATCAAACCCAATTCTATAACGTCCGTTATTTAACTCACGTTCTTTATCAACAACAACAAATCCGTACTTTTCACTCCAAGCTTTACTACATATTTCTTTAAACATCTCAAACGTCATATCAGTGTTAACTGAGTCGTTATATATATGCTTCAAATTTGTTTCATCCTGTTTAAATATAACCAACAAGTTTGCGTTATCCCTTATCAATTGTTTTGGAATTTTACTATATGTTTGACCTATATATATCGAATCAACATTGTTATGTCTCCCCATTGCAAAATAAGCTCGAATATTATCCTGGTTTTCGCAAGATACATCATCAAATATAAAAATCGAATACGGTTTAGCATCATTGGGGTGAATAACATCTTCGTTGTCTTTAAATTTAAAGTACCCCACACCCGATACTTGAGACAGCACTTTTTCCAACAAACGGTATTTAGACTGATTTAACGATTTTGAAAATACGTACACATTGTTAAATTTTAACCCATTATCATCGGTTAGCAGATTAAAAACAACGTTAGTCTTACCACAGTTAGAAGGACCGCTTATTAAACATCTAACAGAGTCGGGTAATAAACTCCCATGTTTACCAATTCCGTCGGATGCGATGTCACTAAATATGTTAATATTATCAACTTTTAGTTTGTCATTTTGTTTTATAATTTCCATTATAACTTTATACATGTGTTTTTTATAGGTTGACAAAAAACATTATGCCATGAAAATGTTAAATTAAATCTTTTTTAGGTATCCAAGAATCTTCGGTTTTATCATAACCGATCCATCTAACTAATACTTTATCACCCTTTCTTTTCAATATTTTCTCTACCAAATACACATCACCGATGGAAGACTTACTCATTTCATGTCCGTAAAATCCTCCGCTAAGCAGCTCGCCTTTGTGATCTTTTAACAGATATGTTTCGGGGGTTGTGGGTTGTACTCTATGTACAGAAAATATTTCGTTTGTCCAATTCGGTAAATAACCTTTTGTAAACACTCTCTTGTTTTTACTAATCCTAACTTTATCACCTTGTTTAAATTTCATCGGTGGTACTTTCTCTTGTTTTGGTAATGTGTTGTTTTTTATTCGATTCATTACTAACTTTTCATTTTTCTTGTTGACTTGTATCGGTTTCATTCCTATTGTTCTATGATATTTGTTGTTATAGTCTTGAACAAGATTTTCTAAAATATCGTACCATATATAAGATCCTCTCTGAGAAAATTTTTTGTACATCATTCCTTTTATAGTCCTATTAAAACGTTCGATAATAGTAGCTTTCTTTTCGCTATTTGTTGAATAGTGGTTTATGTTATGTTTCTTCATAAGAGCTTTAAACAATTTATTAAAATATTCTGCCCCATCATCGGTTTGCAGATGTTTTATTTTAGTATAATTTAACAAGTTTTCCATTGCTTTTGTTACTGATTTAGCCGATTTATCTTTTAGAGGTACACCATAGGCAAACTTTGTAAAACAGTTTATTACAAACAGTATATATTTGTTTCCTTTATTAATCCTACTAAACGGGATCATTTCTACGAGATCTGCTTGAAAGTACAAGTCTTTAAGTCCTTTAATAACAGTGTTTCTTCGAGGAAAGTTTCTCCTAGCAGGTTTGTGTAACTCGTTTACTATTTGAGATTTTATGTCCATTACGAAATATATTTACTCAACAATTATTTCTATACTATGTTTAACAAGTAATGTATTTTTTACAAATTTAACTGAAATTTATTTTTATAAATGCTTTTCACGTGAATTTATAGCTGGTTTCCACACCACAGTTGATTAAAAAAAAATCATGCTGTACAGCTATCCGGCGCATTGATACTTTTTTTTAACGTGGTAATCTCCCCTGTAGGTATACTGATCCACGTGACGATTTAAAAAAAATGTTCACAAAGATAATTTTTTACATAAACAATTTTACAACTTTATCTGAAATTTAATTTTGTTTAATTTATTCATTTATGCTTACAGTAGAGTAATGTCCATGAGGCAGGGTATGTACACCGTCTTCGAGAATAATTCGTTTATCATCGAGAGCGGACAGAGTTTTCTTATTCTGTGTTATACTAAACAGCTTATGATTGTAACTACGAATGGTGTTAAAACACCCCATAAACCGTTTGTCTTTATTGAACAGGCATTCTTTATAATTATCAAAAGACATATGTTTTGTCAGATATGCCTTTTTAATCCCTTTTGCCTTCTTGATGTCTCTCACTGTTTCATCGCCTGATCTTATTCGTATAGCATACATTTTAGACATCAGGGCTACAATTTCCTCAATTGGTTCGGAGTTTAGTTCATCTTTAAATTTGCCCAGCTTCTTTTTGTTTACACCTTGATCGTAGGTTATGTGATTGGTAGGATAGTCGGAAAAGTCAAAGTCGTCTCTGTACTGGAATGTTTTTAAATCTAAATATAGATCATTAGTCTTTATCCAGTATACAAAAGCGTCCGTGTCACCGTATGATATTCCTATAAAGTCTCTCCCATAGTATGACACCATTTTATCATAATGGAATTCGTACATATGTGTTTTAGATATATCTAAAATGCTCATACCGATGTACAAAGGTTTATCCATAAGAACCTTTGTTTTCCCCATACAAACAGCTACTAAATTGTTGTTGATAATCACGCTGGTCTTAAAGTTATTTTTTTTTGTTAATTTAGTTAAAGCTTCAGGATCAGAAATTAGTTTTATGTTTTTGTGTTTTCTTTTGTTTTCAAGGGTTTTCCCAAAAACTGCATTGTTCATCAATTTGAAAAAATCTTTTTCAAATGCAGTTTTAGCTGAAGCCCTTCTAATGGTGTTCGAGGTAATGTAAGGTTCCAGCCAGTACGATTGGGAAAATTCCAAAGCTCTATGAATTTTTGTTACTTTTAATCCTAATGTAATTGCTTGTTGTATAGCCCAATAATGTGCAACATACTTATTTTTATCATGTAATGTCGTCAACAATTTAGGATATTTTCCGTTTGGGGGGGTCTCGGTTTTACATAACAATGGTAAATCATAATGGAGATCGTGTAGAGACTCTGGATAGGTTATATCACACTCCAAAATGTAGCCCTTTTGTCCAAACTTTGGTATGCTAGCAATATCATCTATTGTTACCGGATCAACCCATTTGAAGTCTCCATATGGTAAAGGTTGTGATTGAGAGTGAGCATATAGATTATTAGCATCAAAGTATGCTATATAAACACTTTCATTGTTAGGATCATAATTTGGAAGATATTTATTATTGGCTTTAACATGTCTAGTGACGCACTGAGTAATGCCTCCTCTAATGCCGGATTCCACCATCAATAGCATGTCTACATCGGTTATTAACTCCAGCTTACACCGAGTCTTTTTTAACATGGCTTGCCATGCTAGTCCAGGCGCAGTGTAAGAGTGTAGAGGATCTAGACCGTAAGCATCCATGCAAGAAGATCTAAATTGTTCCATCACATCGCATAACAGAGTTACGTCTAACTTTACGTAAAAATCACTATAATCACCCAAAGTTAAAATGTTTAACTCATCCCACACTTTTTTAGCGTGATTATAATCTTCATCCGATATATCCATGTCGTTTAAACGATTAAAGAATTTGTCTTTTGTCGGTAGAGAGGTTTCATTGAATTTTTCCAATGAGTTAACATAATCATATGGAAATACAGCTTTCCTAATCACTAGATCAATTTTACTTTCAGATACAATCTTTTTTGTTTCTACCAATTCGCTTTTCCTTAGGTTTTCAACTAATTGTTTTAGACTTGATGACATAAACTTAAAAGAATCGATAAATCGTAACTTAATTTTACCAACTTTTTTAGAAAAACTTATAAATTTTTCCATAGTTGTAGCAATTACATCGATTTGAGATGTGTCACGAGCCATCTCAGGTATAATGAAATGTGAGTCATACCCCGATAGATTATGTAATACTACTGGGATAAAACGAGGAACCTTGTAATTTAAATTACAACTGTTACAAGCTGCTCCTCTGTATTCTCCTGTTATATGGTCATGATCTCGTACTTTTTTATTAGAGATGGTAAAACTTTGTTTACATAAATAACAATCTGTTGAAGTATTAAAATCATGTATTTGCTCATCGTTCAGTTGAAACATTGAAACTTTGCAGTTGTACAAAGTTTCAACTTTTTTTGCAATTTCATATAACTTGTCTACGAAAAATTTGGCTGCATCTTCACCTCTATACAAGTGAGGAACCGATGTAAGTCCATAAAGGTTTAAAAGTTCTTCAGGTAGAGTAGACTTAATCATTAAACAAAAACTATTTGGCTCATGTCTTTGATATTTATCGGTGAATGATAAGTTTACGTCTATTGGTGAAACGGATTGTATCGGAATAAGCGAAGATTCAAAATCAGCATATACGACGATTGGTATTTGATATTGTTGTATAGTTTTGTTAAAATATAAAAGAGCTCTGTCAGGTTTAGGCAATTTTAAGGTTACTGCATCATGTTTCCCGCACAACTGTTTATGAGCTTCAAGCCAACTGTTACCATCGCTGTTATTTGGGAGATTCTTGTGGTTTAAACACCTTTTACAACATATTATACTACATTTCTTACGTGACAGCTGTTTCACAACAAGTTTGTTAAATTCTTTAATATATACATAGTGAGAAGTAGTGGAATTAGTAACTAAAAGTAAATCGGTATGATCGGCTAACTCGTTATCAACTACTTTTAAAGGATATACGTTTTGATAATCGTCTATAGCATATAAGTTCACTGATACACCTGGGTTTTGCTTTTCAAAACGTTTTACATCTGCTACTGACACGGGATAAGTAACATCATTAAAGTTATACTTTGTGTAAAAAGTATCGAAACCACCATTGATAAGAGCATTATTTACATCACCTGTTATATATTTTGATAGCATAGCATATTTAAAACATTCGTTATTTAAATTCTTTACGTTAACACATGCGTTTGTAGCTTTAATCTTCGGTGGTAGAGGTAAGTAACTTGATCCACGATTTCCATATCCATGTTTATGTACACGTACATTAATTTTATCTACACTTAATAACGAAAAACCTGATCCGCGGGCTTGATGCTCGGTCACTTTTAACAACAGTTCTTCAAAACAGTCTGTAATTTTGCTTGATATATCATCGGAAGCTGTTAAAGATTGACTTTTAGTTATAAAAGCTCTAGGTGAAATTAAGTTTTCTACATTTATAAATAAAGTATCTAGGACGAAATTAAATTTTACAAGCTTTAGTCTATTCAGTTCACTTTTTAAAATATCATTTAAAATAGGATGTGTTACATTTAAAAATGTTTCAATGTCTTCATTGTTTTTATTTAAGATAAATAAATGTTTCACAAACGAATTTGGAAACGCTCTATTTAATTCTTCTGCTATTAAAGGATATCTTACATTCTGATTTTGTGTCGAAGCTGGAGGTGCATATTTTATTACTGTAGGTCTGTCAAATTTTGGGTCACAAATTTCTTTAACAATAAAACAATCTTGACTTACACTGTTTTGTTTTTGAAAAGTTGATGTTGAAGGCTGGTCTAAAGATGAAATAGATTGATCCATATGCTGTGTGATACCTTCGGTTTCTTCATGTTTTAAATAATGTCTATTAAAATCAGTAAAAAATTCAAATTGGTTCCCGCATATGTCACATAGAAAACGATTTACTCTTGATAATTTTCCTCGGTTTGCTTCGTGAGTCATTGAATGGATTTTATGAATTAACCAGTTGTCTTGAATCAACCCACAGATTTCACATAAATACCGATCGTCCATTGTACCTTACGACTTTTAAAAGGGTTTTTATACAGAATAAATGCTATTCTTCTAATCGTCTTATATATATATATAACATATCCCCCTCCAACATTATTCTTACAGCCAATGAGAGGACAGATATCCTCTCTTAACCAATGTAGGGTGGGGATTGGTATATATATATCAAAACCCCCTGTACTGAGCTCATTGCTACAATGTTTTCCTCAGAAATTCCAACTCCAGCATACAAGACTGTTTTTTTTTGTGGAGAACGAAGAGTTTGAAGATGATGACGACAGTCTGTCGGAGACGTCTGATGATGGAGAACAGGAAACATTTGAAGAAGATGCTTCAGAAGATAATAGCTCTCTATTATCATTTCCAG
>JAGFPH010004311.1:58454-116561 GCA_018207615.1 Philaenus spumarius | reverse complement strand
AAATCGTTTTGTAGTTCTGAAATATTGTTGGAGTAAACACATACTTCTGCTTTACGTCAGTTAACTGGGCTTGCATCGAAATCATTTTGTACCTCAACATCCTACCATTTACTGAACGTAGTAAATGTAAATTAAACAATGTTTTTAACCAAGCACATATATAGTCAGACATCTTAATCAAAGGATATAATTTGCTACTTCCTATTTTAAGGAAGTTTGGTTACAAATAACCACGTTAGGTGGGTACTACAAAAACATTGGAGAACAATGCAAATCAAATATATTCGAAAAAATGTTTACAATTGCGATACATAATTATTCTTACAAAAAAACTAATATTCAATATTTTTTATTTCACTCGTAGGTATACAGAGAAATATAAGTATACTATAATCTATGAAATTTCTACGTAATATTAATGGAACAATTTGAAAATATATTTTCAAAAGTTATATACAATGATTAGCAAAAAATCCATCGTCTGCTAAAATAACCTGTGCATTCACAGCCAAACTCAATATAATTAAGTAAAGTTGTTTGTTTTAAAGGAACAGTTTATTTGGAATTAAGTTTTATTTTGAAACATCTATAACTTTCTGTTATTCAAATTCTGCGATTAAAACCATCATATACACTCCAACAATTAAGGCGATAATCTCTTTGACAGACTGCCAAAATTTTGTGTCGACCAACAATTCTGGGATTACTGATACCGTTGCAATGTAGATAAAGCCCCCGGCGGTGAAAGGCAAAATCCAGGCAGTAGATGCGTTATCTGAAACAAACATCAAATTATGTTAATTTCAATGGATTACTGCTTTACTTAAGTGAAAATTGCCTTACTAGTTAACTTTGGGCTTGGGTACTAGTCACTAAATAAAACATCTCATTGTCTGCGCCAAGTCTCCCTATCAGGCAGAGTCCTTAATTCTCCATGAAATGAAATAGTATAATATAGGCTTGTTTATGCGGATTTGAATAGTGGTACAGTAAGACCTCTGTAATCCGGCAGACTCGATAGTTCGGCATCAATCATCTTGAAAATTTGCACTCATTAAAAATAACAGTTTTTGTAATTATTGAGTGATTTAAGCCCGGTCTACACTGTCTGTTTGCTCCACATCCGTTAAAAACAGTGTGTAAAAATCTACTGCTCAATAAACTTGTCCAAAACAAACATTTCTATCACAATTTCTCCTAAAAATCAAACCGATTCAAAACAATGTGCTCTCGTTGTCCATTAAAAACGTTAAAGAAACCGTTTAACACTTTCGTTGCTGACAGTATTTTGTTGAACGTATTCCACTTGATGAAGATTATTTGAACAAATTGAAGTCTTTGGAAAAAGATACGTTGAATTTCTCGTAAATAGTTGTTCGATTTAAAACCGCTTTCAGGGTATCTACTAGTTCCCAGAAATAAAAATCAGTAACTTTTAGGGTACAAATTTAAAAAATCGAGTTTCTATATACAAAGTCTTTATTCTGTAAAACTTGAAATCACTTATGACTTATATCTACTTCTCTTAGTACTACACCCAACTAGTGATACACGAAATGCATGATGTTTTAGTCGATTGTCTCAATTGTTCAAACATCTCGAGCATCAAACAATCGCGCATCACTACGCCGCAACTTGTCTGCTCCGCTGTTCACTTCTACACCCATACTCCTCCCCCTTACCGAACGCTGTTCCTGTTTATATTAATGTTTCGGCAAAAAAGACATTGAAACAACATAAAACACATAATTACTCCACTTCATATATGCTCAAAATTATTTTAAAGGCTAGATAATATGTCTTATAAAAAACTAATCAGGTTATTATAGGAAAAATATTTCATCATCTTGAAACCTGGGGCTATGATCGCAATTATAACATAAGCGAGTCACTCGCACGATAGTATACAGAACATTTTTTTTATATTTGTTACAATCGAGCGATCAGAGAGCTTATATTATAAATATTTTATGTACAAAATGATTTTGTTTTAGGCTTTTAAAATTTATTAGTTAGCAGCAATCTTTCTATGCAGTTAATGTTACGTAGTTTCAACGTGTAATTTACGTGTTCATATATAGTACATGTGCGTTTATTTATAGTTTATTCCCTGTCTAAACCATTTTAAAGGAAGACCTTGATAATCCGGCATCACCGGATCCCCGAGCGTGCCGGATTATCTAGGTCTTACTGTACAAAAATGTACAATAAAGCAATAATACATCACTTTTACTTTACATGATTAGATCATGCCATAAAACTCATCAAGTGCAACCCATGAGATCCACATGATCAACTTCCCATTATGACAGAAATTCATATTATCGATAGTAATAATAATCTGGATCTAAAAGTACAGTAGCCTACTAAACAATTAGTAATATGTTTAAAGTGGAATTAGTCTTTCATAAAGTAGTTTACAATTTGAAATAATGTAGGCCTAAACCAAAAAAGAGTACTCTTGCCTTTATACATGACTGGGTATTCCTGTCTTAATGATCCAGAATATGAAAATAATAATGTACCGATCAACTCTTGTTTGGTGTAGGTAAGTTAAACATTATTTCAAATTGAAACATCTATATTATACTTATATCAGCGGCTTAGTCCTGACTTAGAACCAACATAGAGCGAAAACTACTAAAGATAAAAATACAAAAAAGGTATATTCTTATGGGGTCACTAAGAAAGGATATTCGGATCAAAGGCTTAGCAACACATGTCTGTTGAATCCATTTACATTCATTACTATATCAACCAACTTAGCAAATTTAGAATCAGTTTATTATTCTTCACAACCAACAGATTTTTGAGGTTAGGTTAACAAAATAAAAGCAAACACAAACAAAAATCAATGAAAAAAAGCTTACTGTATAACAATTAAAAAATCTTTTGTTACATATTATAAATAAAACGGCTGATTTAGATAAAATCTTAACACAATTTTAGGTTACTGATCCAACACACATTTCTTGAAAGCATTTATATTTATTACTATAGCAACATACTTGGCAAATTTAGAATCGGTTATTCTTTTTAACAACCAACAATGTTTTTAGGTTAGGTTTATATCGCCCTGTCATATAAAAAGTCTTTCACTTAAAAATCTGGCCCTACTGCTTTTGAGTCAGATATTATACAATACCGCACCCCTACCCAGATCCAAGTGCTTCTTTGCTAATCAATTCGTCATTTCAGTAAAAATATCAGATTATACAATACTGTAATCTCTTTCCATTTGCTTCGCCACAAATCGCCGCAGGGGTGGGTGAACAAAACGAGCAGGGTGGGAGCCCCTAGTCTAAACTAATTTTATAAAAAGGTAAAATTTGTTGGTTTGTTTGTATGTAGGGGGTAATCTCTGGAACTACTGAACCGATTGAAAAAATAGTTTTACTAATGAAAAGCTACACTATACCTGAGTAACATAGGCTAGAATTAATTTAGATTTAAAGGGTTGAAACAATCCCTAAAACAATAAATATTAATTGTTATACTTTCCTTAAAGCTAGATAGCTGAAATTTTGTACATTTATTTCTTATAAGATACATAAAAAAAATAAACTAGATTTGCATTTTGTCGCGTGCTGTTAAGGGGCGAGCATGTGATAACAAACCCCTAAAACCATAAAAATTGTTATATTTCCTTAAAAGTTAGTGAGCTGTAAATTTGTACCTTTATTTCTTACAAGACGCATAGAAAAAGTAAACTAGATTTGCGTTTTTTGCATGCAGCTAAGGGGTGAAAATGTGATAACAACCCCTAAAACAATAAAAATTTATTGTTAATTTTCCTTAAAGTTAGTGAGCTGATAATTTGTATATTTATATCTTACAACAAATATAAAAAAACTATCATAGACCACATCATCTAGACTATCATGGACATTTTCTCAAAACACATAAACCGCGAGTGTAAAATATTTTTACCATGGTTAAAGTGGTTAAAAAAAAAGCAGCGAACATTTGTTACCGGCCAGTTTATGTGTTTTAAGTGTATATGTGTACAGTGTATAATGTGTAATTGTGTCATTGTTTTAATCAATTTTAATTAAATTATTCTCTTGAAAAAACAATATAAGACAGAAATAAGGCGACGCAACAGAATGGCTGAACAACTTCTTCCCAACAACGGTGTCTAGGATCTAACGATGACGGTATAACCGTCGAAACTAATTATCCACACGGATTGTTCGACAGAATGAATTAAGGTGTTTATAACAATCTAGGAGGCTAACCACACATTATGTCTAAATTAAGATTGATCAAACGTCTGTAACTGAAAAATGATGCACTTTTGGTCTTGTATTTTGAAACCAACACCTCGTTCTTTTAGATATTTTTGAAATTGAGAAAATTATACGCGTAACACAATTACTAAAAAAGTCTTACAAGACCTTAGTTGTGAAATGAAAATTACAATTAATAACTACTACTGAAATAATTTTTTCAAAGCATGAACAGGTCAATCCAGTTCAAAAGTTTCTAAATAATTACAGTTTGGTTAAAATAATTCTTTTTCTATTTTCTATTAATGAAATTAGTTATTTTTATGTATCTAGGGTGCAAAGTTGAGTTTGTCGCACGAGATAAACATTTGACACCGAGTTTATTGAGGGTGACAAATTAAACTTTGCACCCATAATGCACACAACATTTTCTTACAGCGACATTTTAAATTAGTTTTTAAAAAGATCTGTTTTACAGAGGTAAGTCCCACGACAATACAAATTTAAAAACATAGACTAAAAGTATTACTTTACCACAGTTCTAAGCAGTTATTATTCCAAATAGTTTTAATAATCTTGTTTGCCCTTTAGTTAGACAAGATGTCTTCCGATAAGTACAGCGTAAAATGAAAACATGTTCATTTGACAGTCAACTCTTAAAAAAAAATGAGAGATCGGTACTAGACGTGTATCAAGGTTATTATGTAAAGAGTATGGCATATTTATATGTATCCGTCTTCTCCTTAAATAAGAAATGGGGAGGGATACATATTAACTGTGGCCTATTTATGTCATACTTGAATGTTTTCCTATACAACTGACTATCATAACAATGGGCATGGCCTTCCACTAATTAGTTTGTTATATTGAGCATTGGCTGTATGTAGATTAGTTTTTTTTTTTTACGCTCAACTTTTCATTACAGATGTGTAATCGGAATATGAATACAGTAGAACCTCGATAATTCGAGCTAATTGGGTCCGACTGTACTTTGAACAATAAAAAACTCGGAATACGCGGAGAAATGGACAAATTAAAGAATACTATATTTTTAAATATTTTAATTAGTAAAAATATTAGAACATTTAATTGTAGAAAAGTTTTGATTTTATCTCTATTACGGCGCCATTCCCCTACAGTTACTTCACCGACACCGTACTCAGCTGTAAGTTTCTTCAAGGTTTCACCATTTTCTAATCTTTTCAAGGCCTCCTTGAATTTAATTTAAATTTTCACAAACTTACTTTTAGCTTTTCCAATCATTGTTGCAAAACACAATCAAAATTAAAACTTAAAAAACTAATACACTTTTAACAAAAAACAGTAAAAAATGCACTCGCTAATCGATAATGTTACACAACACCGATATGCATAGCTTTAACAAATACCATCTACTTGAATGCAACAAGCGTGGTAATGGTTAGTGGAAGTCAAGAAACTTTGAAAAACTGTGTTGGGATACTAGAAGACTAAAGTCAGAAATTATAATATCAATATTATAAATAAAACACAAAATAGGTTTAATTTAACTAAATATTTCAAATTTAAATCAAAATCTATAAGGAATTGTATATTAAATGAGCCCTTTGCATAAATAATGCGTGATTAAAGTTGTATGTTAATTATGTGTTATCTGCACTGGCACTTCCTTATCTGCTGATTTAGTTTGTCGTTTTTACTGAATAGTTTTCAGAATATTATTTTACTTACTTCAAACATGTATAATAGTTGCTTAATGTTATTTTGTATTTGTACATATTATTATTTTAATTTGTTTGTAGTTATATGATTTTGGTACTAAATCTGTAGGTTATTATTTGTAATCTCTTGTATAAAATTATATTTAATGATATAATAATACCAAATCACAAACGTATCAAAAATAATGTAAAAGTAGCCTACCAATAACCTAACCTTTTGGAACCAACATTTGTAAATAGCCTAGCCTACGATGTAATAGAAAAATGCAAATAGCTATAGAAATTTCAAAAATCAAGCAGACGTAATGACAATACTGTACCTAGATGTTAAATTCAATACAACCAATGTATATTTGTAAACTAGATAAGTGATTCAGAACCAACATACTGTGAAGACATTTGTAACCTAACCGAATGTAACCTCCAACCAAAACAGTGCATAATGAAGTATTATTTCGAAACAAAAAACACCACAACACATTCACATATTTATTTATCAATCACAAGTAAATTCACGTATAGTCACATGTTATTAATAACATGGCATCAATAAAAACAATTCAAAATTCCATTTGTAGATATCGAATACACTGAAAGAACCGATCGCAAATTAAGAATAAACTTTACTAGCTTGAAACGCTGATCACATAACCAAATACATTAAAATAAACATTTAGTGTATGTAAATTAAATTGTAAGCCCGGAATAATTATATAAAGTGTAATTTCTATTGTTATTTAAGTATCCATTGAACCCTGATGTATATTGAGTTACAAATATTAAAATTAGTGAAGATCAGCTGTGTGAATGTAGACTAACTAATCAGAAGTCAGTTTATTTTGTCGCGGTAAAATCAGTACGATAACTAATATTGTATCTAGAAACTAGAACAGTAGAATCAAAATGAATTCATTATGCAAGAATAATATTATAAAAACTTCCAAAAACAAGTGAATACCAATACGATAAAAACACGCACTATATTTGTTACGCCGAGCAAGACGACAAACGCTTGCAATCCAACAACAGGCCTACTCCGATGATGCCACCAGGTATTCGTACGCCGTCGACCAATCAAGACCATCTAAAGTGCATACAGAATTTTATTCGGAAGGAAGTGAACCCCGTAGATTCAAGAGCGTCATCAAGCCAAAAGTGGCGTCGGTTTTAAAAAGTAGTTGTGTAGTAGCCATTGAAGAGTGAAGGTGTTTTATAAAACAGTGCTAAATTTTTAAAGTTTAATAATATAAAAAGTAAAAGCAGTGACAAAATTTCAATAGAGACTGGTATACTCTATAACAATTAACTAAAATATAAACAATTCAACCCTTCAATGAACAGTAGAACTCATATAGTGTAAAGTAAAACATTTAAAAAAATCATTTCATCAACCAAATATCAAATTAACTGTTCCAATATTTTACGAACTATATTAAAAATGATCTAAATGCGTATAATAAAAAGGGTGTATATTCAGTACCAGCAGAGTGCCTACCCAGAGATAAATTAAAATTAAATTAATCAACAATAGACTTTATCAATGCAAATCCAATTATAAAATTAATGTAATATGTAATATTGATACTAGAAAATTTCAATAAATATGTTTATGATGGTGTTGACCTTAAACTTGTGTGTTTGAATAATTATTTCTATGTTGATGCATTAGATGCTAACAAGTAAAGACAGTTTCAGTTATTTTATAATTTTGGCTTCCACAACGTGTGGGCTATTAGAAAGTTATATTATAATGATTTATCTTATACAACATACTGTGTCCAAAAGACAGAATAAAAACCGCTGACACGAGTTGAGCGAATTCCCAAAATTAAGTTTATATGTTTTAGGGTTTCGACCAACTATTTGGGAAATTTATCTACTCACGGAGGCGTTGAATAGCAGCCTGTGTGTACGAGTTTGAACTCTGATCCTTGTGGCCTTGGGTTATGGACTGCTTCTCTTCGCTTGCAGAGTACAAATTCGGCTATCGGCCTCGGACCAGAAGATGCCCATTAGGTAAAATAACCCACATGCACCTGGTACTTTTATTGTATAAGGTCGTGTAAAAAAATTAAATGTCCAGAATAATATCCTAAATTTATTTGTTTTGATAAAACTCTAAAAAAAATATTCTCATATGTAAAATCTAAAAAAATAGTTACTTCCAGTCAAAAAAAGTGCTTCCGGTCGTTGGATTTTTTTGGCTAACGAACTCGTCTGAGCGACTAGACAACTAACTTGGGTACCTTTTTGCCCAAATTGTGTATGCCTTCTATTTTTGCAAGTTATTTTTAGTTTAGCCATGAAGCAACAAGTATTGCTATTTTCCAGGTTTGTTTTTGACTGATGTTTCTATTATAAAACTTATTCTTGAAGGTAAACTTTTTATGTGCAATTGGTCATGATAGAAATAATGATTTTTCTCCAAATAGACAAGTTGGAGAACAAAATTATAAAATCTACAAAAGTAGATTTTTTAAATCCTTAAAAATCAGTTGTACATTTTTTGCTTGTTTACTATTTTACCCGGAGTTTAAAATAAAATCTAATAAGGAGATATAAATTTTTTACTTTAAATGAAAGGCAGGTAGCTATTTTAATTTATGGCTTTAAGGGTTAAATCTTTCCTGAAACAGCATGGAGGAATTCCTTATTTTACGCAGAAGATGTCGGGTACAACCACAGACATAATTTAATAAAGAAAAGTATTAATTATTGAGTTCATAACTTTTTAATTTAGATTATTTGCAGAAAATTACCTCGTGGAAAAAGTTCTAAGCCCCTTGTCTTGTTTTAGTTGAATAATAAACAAATTTAAAACTGTTTTTAAAAGTTAATTAGGAATTTACTCACCTATGCCTTCTGCTAAGAGTGAGACTAAGGTACCAGTTAATGCTCCAACGGCTGTTGTCAACTGCAGCAGCATGGCCTAAACATGGAATCAATGATTATTAAAAATTTTCACTAAAGTTAAAACACATACTAAATTAGCCCAGTATTAGACATTATTATATTCTTTATAAAAAAAATATTTCCTTGCATTTACCATTTTAACCTCAGAGTCTGGTTGATCATGTTATCCTTGATAAAAAATATAGACCATTTACTCACTTCAATGTTTTATTTATCAATCAAGTAACATTTATATTCATCACAAATTATAAAAAATACCTGACCTTTTCACAGAATCTTTTAGTTCTCAACAAAGTAAAATCTAAATAAACTTTATTACTGTTTTTATTTCTTCCTCTTTACATCTGTTTATAAAACATCTGTTATTCTGTTTGCAACATGTGTTTGTAAAACATCTGCTTATGGAATAACAAATTGGTTGTTCTGTTATAAGTTGAATAAAACTAACAGCCATCTTCACACTTTGAAACTAACAATTCAATTTAAACACAGTAGAACCTCGGTTATCTGAGTTTCCGGGGCAAATTAAAAGAAAAAAAAAACTTGTAAAAATAATTCTGTTAACTTACAAATAAAAATGTAAGTTACCTGAATTGTTTTCGATGAAGAATTTTTAGCTTGAGAGGATTTATCAATAAGTGAATAAATAATAAAAACTTTTGTGTTAGAACAAAAAGAAAACAAAACTGTCGTTTGCCTTGTACATCCTAAAAAACATTTCCGCTCCTTACCCAACGTAATGGTATGGGTGACGTTTAGCGGACCGGTAGTATTGTGAATGACGAAGCAGTCTTGAGCCTGTTTACACTCCCCTCTTCGCAGTCGTATTTAGCACTCACCATCCTTTTCCACGAGTTGTTTCTTCCCATTGTTTCTATTTTTTGTTCTCTTGTTAGTCGGTGTTCAACTTTGTGAATGAGAGTGTCATTGTGAGTGGAAAGCGAAACTGAGTTGTTTTATCTTTAAATACAAAATGGGAAGCAATTTAACGATTAGATGAAGGTGATTCAATAAGAAAAGTGGCAAGTGATTGGAGATGAAATAGATCAGAAATTGAAAAGTGGGTATCTTAACGGTTTTCAAATAAAGAAGAGGCTAGACAATCAATGAAAAAAAGGGAACGAAAAAACTTCAGAGGCATTAATTTTGTGGTTTTTATTACACAGTAGCTTACAGTTTCCAATTTCTTTCATTCGAGTATATTATCAAACCTTCTTTGTGTATTTAAAACTATATTATTTAAAGCCAAATAAAATAGATTTTGAAGCAAGTATGGATACAAATCAGCCTATAACGATGTAATGGTTTTCTCATGGCCTACCGTATTAAAACAAGTTTTTAACTTTGATACGGAAAAGGTGGTCACCATACACAACAAACGAGGATTGTGACGGACCATATAAGGTAATATATATTTTTTTTAATATTATACAATCCTGGAGGCTAGAAGAAGTACAAAATTGTTTGTTCAACTATACTCTACAAAAGTAATTTAATATTACAAATACTGTGAAAACCAACAAAAAAAAGCTAATAAAATAACCTGAAAATATGATTTGAGACACTACTGTATTTGTCTTGTGTTCACTTCAGTTGGGTTTATAAGCTTTTTGTTATCACTGTGTGATTTCCACAATGACTAGGAAGTGTAAAAATATCATGACAGTAGAAAGGAAATGGAAACATTGTGTAAATAGATGAAGGTGAATCTTTGAAGAACATTGCTCTTGATTTCGGAGTAGGGACTTCTATCTCTGATTGGAAATAGGAACTGTAATGACAACTTTTGATTCAAAATGCAAAATTAAAATCACTAGACGATGCACTATCTGTCTGGTTTTATTTCAGGCATTATTATTAATCTCTGGTTAATCCGGACGAGCACTGAACCTAGTTGATTCTACTTAACAAGGTTCTATTGTATAAGCACTCATGATACGTTCACCACTCTTACTGACGGAAGTTAAAGTTAACTCTCTGCATACAAGATCATGGAAGCTTAGATTTGTAGTCATAAATAACTCAGATAATAAACGAACATATTACCTTAAGTAACTAGCAGGATGTGGCAGGAATGATCTATTTTAAATAAAATATCCTAAGCGGTTATAGCCAATCGTGCGTTTTAAAATGGTGACTGAAAATTTCAAAGCTGAATTACCAAAAAACGTCAAGATATTTTTTTTGTAGGCACTTTTATTCTGCATCGGATGGTCTTGCAGTCAAAACAATCGGATGAAGGATAATAGTTAAGTTATGTGTAATAATTAGTTTGTTCAACCCGGCATCCTATACCAACACAGTAAACACAACAATATTGTGTTTACGTATGCTGTTATTATCCTTAACTTAACAATTAACCTTTATCCGATTGTGTTGATAGATACCCCATCAGTTAGGGAATTAATAGGGCTACAAAAAAGGTGTCTTGACATTTTTTGTTAAAATGTACGGTTTTTGGGCAATTTAGGTTTGAAATTTTCAACAGCCGCCATTTTGAAACACGTGATTGGATATAATCGCTTATTTTACTTAAAACAGATCATTGTTAGGTATATCTTCATGTCAAGTTTGAACTCAATCGGTCAAACCGTTCTCTAGACATGAATTATTTTGTAAAAAACATATGCAGACGAAAAAGTAAGCACCGTAGACCCATGTTTATATTGTGAAATATGCTTGTCTCGATCCCGGGAACAAATCCACAAAAGGAGACCAGAGAGTTCGGGTCACCCTGTATAGTAAATAGACTAAAGTGCGTTCAGCGAGTGTTTGCAGTAAATCGCTACCTATGACGGAAAGACATGGACAGTTAAAATCTCTTAACTCTTAATAAATGTTTTATTAAGTCAAATGTGATGTGTATAAATTCAAAATTTAACTAAAAAAAACGCATTCAAAGTCTAAATTAAAGCTTCAAAATGGCCACAGAACACAGCGATTTACTGTAAACTCTCGCTGAATGGACTTTAGTAATACTAAACATAGATTCACATTTAAAGTGGTGTATTGCTTGCACACAAAGAAAAGCTCAAATCAGGGTCTAGTTAATCGAGGGGAGGGGACCCTATTGCCCGTTTATAGTTTAGTTGATAGCGTGGGCCTTATGGAGGCTTGCCGTGCTACTACCTGACCTAACTACATCGGCTCCTATTCACAACAACATTGAATTATGAATATCCTTATCTCAGTGTTTAATTCAAGATCCAAATTTCTTCATTTCAGTAACGTACCTCATGTTTAAGTAAACCCCATAACATACTCCTAATAACTAGTTTAAATGAGTCTTATGAGGTTGTGATGTTTTCATGCGGGCTGTGCATGCCCATGCTATCAACTAAACTATAAACGGACAATAGAATAAGTCAGTCTGTTACCAACCTTGGTCTAGAGCAGACTCTAGATCCCTCTGGGGGACTCTCTTGCCTTTACCTCCAACCATTAATTTAGAGATAAGTTCGGGTCAGAAGAGAGTGTCTTGTATGTTTTGAGTTTAGTAAATGTGTCAAACTAATCTACCGACTGTTAGTTCCATTACATCGAACGTCTATCCAGAGGGATGAATGTTGCTCGCCTACCTAGGAATCATAGAGACATTATAATGGTGGGAGAAGTTGTGTGACTTTGTAAAGGAACGATCACACTAGCGAGACTCGCCAGCGACCAATGACTGGTTAAAGATTTTTGTGTTGCTTTTATTAATTTTGTTCATTGTGAAATAACAAAATTATTTAGAAAAATAACAAATACAATTTAATAAATGTAATGTCGCTAGGTTATTTTTTATGAAAATAATAGACACTTTAAAACAACAGATAACTAGTAGAAAATTCGAGTAAACATTTGACTTATTTAATATTTTTTTGAGAATTTAATTTAATTATCTTCTTTTTTTGCTATTTTTTAATAGTACAATAATTATTTATAAATAATTACTTTAGTTTTAGAATTAATATTGGCTTGTTGTAATCCTGGCTTAAGATAATATCAATTAGAAGAGAACTAAATACAAGTTTTTTTTACACATCAGACTAGGATAATAACCAAATGCATTTTTTAAGACAATATTAATTAATTTTATTGTGATGAAACATCAAAAAATCAAGTTTACTTCAAATGGTACTTGAGGAGCGAGATAAGATATCCATTTTTATAAACCTCAAAAGTAAAATAAAAACAAAACTGAACAACCAAATAGGCCTGCAATGTTTACTAGAATATTAGGCCTATAAGGTTAAAATAAAGATATACTTCTAAACCAATTTGTTTAGGCCTAATCTTCACCTTAGTTTAAATAATGTATAAGAAAGCTATGCCATGAAAAACTTGAACAAAATTCTGTAGTAACATTTTTTTATCTAATATTTTATTAAATAGTAGCCTAGTTTATTTCATTTAGCATCTCTACTAATATTTGTATTTAAAAATAATCTACATTTATAGCAGCTTTAATGTCAAGATAAAATGTATTATTGTTTCATAAAAGAAATAAATTGTAAGTTGTAAATTTTGTTTGTAAAAAGAAGATTGGTCAGGGTTTGTAAATTTTGTTTGTAAAAAAAAAGATTGTACAGGGTTTGTAAATTTTGTTTGTAAAAAAAAAGATTGTACAGGGTTCGTAAAAAAAAGATTGTACAGGGTTTGTAAATTTTGTTTGTAAAAAAAAGATTGTACAGGGTTTGTAAATTTTGTTTGTAAAAAAAAGATTGTACAGGGTTTGTAAATTTTGTTTGTAAAAAAAAGATTGTACAGGGTTTGTAAATTTTGTTTGTAAAAAAAAAAGATTGTACAGGGTTCGTAAATTTTGTTTGTAAAAAAAAAGATTGTACAGGGTTCGTAAATTTTGTTTGTAAAAAAAAAAGATTGTACAGGGTTTGTAAATTTTGTTTGTAAAAAAAAAAAGATTGTACAGGGTTTGTAAATTTTGTTTGTAAAAAAAAAGATTGTACAGGGTTCGTAAATTTTGTTTGTAAAAAAAAGATTGTACAGGGTTTGTAAATTTTGTTTGTAAAAAAAAGATTGTACAGGGTTTGTAAATTTTGTTTGTAAAAAAAAAAGATTGTACAGGGTTCGTAAATTTTGTTTGTAAAAAAAGATTCTGGCAAATAAATATATTTCTATTTCTATAAAAGAAATAAAATAACAATTTTAGTATTCTTATTTTTTCATACGGTACTTTACTACTACTGTGTCAACTTGAAATTTTATGATATTGTAGTTGGACAATATATTGAACAAGAACTAACTAAAAAATAAATAACTACGTGTCGGAAACTTTATTCATAGACAATAATTAATATACTAACTTATATATTATATAAATAAAAACAGAACACAGTTTCTCATAAAAACGTTTAATAATTCAAACGCGTTTCGATGACCAAGTCATCATCATCAGTGATGGTTACAAACTTATAACTAATTTGGTTACATGGTTCTTAACTATATATAGGCAGAGTCTTAGTAGGGGGGATGGTCTAAACATGTAAGGACCAATGGGAGAACAGTAACTTAATAATTGTAATGAGGATAGTAACTACAGGGGGGAAAACATGAATATATATAAAAATAGATACAAAATAACATATATATAAGTTAGAATTATACATAATACACTCATAAACTGTATATGTGAACATGTAGGATATATAATTTAAAAGATGATATGTGAAAATATTATATATAAACAACAAAGAATAAGTAGATTCTAGGTCAAACATTACATAATAACCTACAATACTAATACAATTATATAAAAATATGTAAGACATGTAATTTAATTTAAGCATAAAAAAAAATCACTAAAAATTCATTTGTACCATATACATAAAGCATAATCAAATATTTAGTACTATTATATTGCTATAATTTATGACAAAATTATAAGATGTCTCATATAAATCATTATTATATGATGGTTATGTTTGTAAGATTGAAGCATTAATGAATACAAGCAATCATGGTAACAATTAAATAATAAACAATAAATATGAAGTAGGTATACAGATATTAGATATAAATAATTAAAGGAGAATGGAATTTTGAATTGGGCCTAATTCGTTGTTAACTATAAGATTTTGGTTCCGGTTAATGAAGAGAGTTTCCCATGCGTCTAGTGAGTTCTGTTTTGTTACGTTTTTTAAAAGGGTCGTGTTTTCTATCTTGAAAAAATGATTTTCTTGTAAGCAGTGTTTGGCTATTGCTGATTTGTCGGGTCTATTGTACTTGAAGTGAGAGAAATGTTCTTTGGTTCTAATTTTTAAGTTTCTTATAGTTTGACCTATATATTTTTTCGGGCATATTTCACACGGTATGCAATAAATACCTGACTTCTGAAGGTGGTGAATTTGATCTTTTGGTGAGCCTAATATTTTGCCTAGACTATTATTAGATGTTAATGCTATATTTAGGTTAGCGTGCTTGTTTAGTAAGTTTTTTTCAGTGTTTGCTAATTGCCTGTTGTAAGTTATTTTTGCCCATCGTTTATCTGTAGTGTGATTCTTGAGAGTAGTTCTGGATTTCTTAATTTTGTTAAACATAGCTTTTTTTATAATCTGATCAATCATATTTTTAGTGTACCCGTTGAATGTTGCAGCCCGGTAAATATATTGTTTCTCTTCTTCGTAGTGTTCTTGGGATAATGGTAAGTTGACCATCCGGTGAACAATAGAGTTGAACGCCGCTCTTTTGTGAGCAGGTGCATGAAATGAATCATTGGTGATAAATCTGTCCGTGTGCGTCGGCTTCCTGTATACTTTAAAGGAAAGGTTGTTATTGTCGTCCCTTGTTGCTTGTATGTCCAGGTATGCGAGGTGTTTGTCTTTCTCAATTTCCGTGGTGAATTTTATTGAAGGGTAAAACCCATTTAGCTCTTTGCAAAAATCTTGGAGGCTTTTCTTTTTATCGAAAACTGCAAACACGTCATCCACATATCTTATATAGTACTAAATATTTGATTATGCTTTATGTATATGGTACAAATGAATTTTTAGTGATTTTTGTTATGCCTAAATTAAATTACATGTCTTACATATTTTTATATAATTGTATTAGTATTGTAGGTTATTATTAGACCATCCCCCCTACTAAGACTCTGCCTATATATAGTTAAGAACCATGTAACCAAATTAAATTATAAGTTTGTAACCATCACTGATGATGATGACTTGGTCATCGAAACGCGTTTGAATTATTAAACGTTTTTATGAGAAACTGTGTTCTGTTTTTATTTATATAGTGTTATTTCTCATAAGTCCAGTTCAAGTTTAAATTTTATAACTTATATATGTTTAGAAATTGGAAACATACTGTGACTAAATAGGTATTATACCGTAAGTTAGAACTTCAGGCTATTTTGTTTTATACTTGTGTATTTGCTGAACAAGAAAAAACAAAAAAACTAAACGTCGGAAACTTTGTAGGTTATTTCATCAAGCGATAAGAAAGATCAAAGTCTAGCTTTAAGTCTTGATTTTGCTTTCCATCAGTCTTATACATAATGACGTCTTGTTCTAAAGTGAATCCATTTCTTTGTGAAGTTTGTAGTAATATGATAATTAGTGTATTATCGTTAGTTCTTGTTGTAACGGAAGGTTACAAAAATAAAAAATATAAACTGTTAAAAAAAAATGTTCAAATAAAATAAAATAAAATGCTATATGTGGATTATTATTTACTTCTCCTTCACTCTATTTATTTATTTACCTTTAAAACAAAAAATCGTCGCTCATAATGCATCTTAAGTCACCAAGTAACACCTCTTTACTCCTTTGCCTCCATAATAAAACAATTATACATCATGTATCTCACCTCAACTCCAACGTAGTACTCCACCTTACACCGTAACTTACAACTTCACCTTACACCTTAAAAACTTATTCATAAAAACCTTAACATCACCTTCGTTCAACTCTCATAAAAAAAATTAATAATTCACATATAACTTTTCTGTATGCTCTATCAGCATCTATCTGTTTATAATTACTATTAATTAATAATCATTAATGATTTATTATATTAATTTTACTTTCTCAGGGCTGAGTCTTTGGCTGTAAAGTACAGGCTGATGGATATGCGTGGCTAAATAAAGGAATCTAAGACATTGTGGCGGAACAACTAATTTTTTACTCAGACATTATCAAGAAATAATTATTTACAAAACAATACATTATCATCATGAGGCAAACAAGTCAATTTGACGAAGATATACACAAAATGTTACTAAGCCTATCTTACAATGTATGACGCAATAGAACCAAAATGAAGCTATTTCTTAAAATGATTAAAATTTTGAATTTACAGACTGAAAAACTTATAAGCTATGGCCATTACTACTCACGGAATCGTTTGAATCGATGATTTTACCTAGGATTTTCACTTTAATTACACTTTCTCTTTAACACACTTAGTACATGATGCGTAGTTTTCCAGTAACATGGTCGAAAATCTTTAAATGCATTTATCGTCGAAAAATCACTGTCGATTTCACTGCCGAAGCTCACCACAACGCAGAACACTCCCATTTCAATTTTATAGACTTTTCATCACTCTACTATCGAAAAAACTACATTTTTATGAAGAAAATTATTTGTTGCACTTTACTTAACGTGCATACAGTACGCCATCTTAACAGTCTCTCTCTTGTATAGGAAGCCGTACACGGCCTTCCGTATCAGAATAACTTCTATGCTTGTTATAATCAAGTTATTTTCGTCCTGCGTTCCGACATACATGCCGATATTATGACGTGATTTTTATATATGGCTTCTTTTGCTTGACTTAACTGTTTTTAATTCTGTCGATGGAAATTTACTTAAATGTTTGTTACGCAATCATTCACCTGTCTCTTCAATTATTCACTCCATCCGCACCACCGTTTTTAATGTCAACAACCTTTATACAGTTTATACACCTTACATACCTCTACCGATTGATACATTTTAAGTCTGCTTTTTTACTTTATTTATTAATAGTCTGCTTATTCTTTACTTTATTTTGTTTAAATGATTTTACTTTAATTATTCTGCGTCACAAAAGAATTTGTACATATATGTAGGAATTATAAATGTTTATCATTATATATTGCGTCTTTCATTTTATTCAGACCAAACCTCTATGCTTTTAGTCATTATGGGTATTATTAGTTTATTTTCATCATATAGTATTTCTGTTACATGGCTGTAAGTGTTACAGAGTTCAATATATACGCAAGAATAAAAAAAATAGCCTGAAGTTTTAACTTATAGCCTTTAGTCACAGTGTTTCCAATTTTTGTAAACTTAATACATTATATAATTTAGTATATTATTTGCTGTCTATTATTATTATTATTATCGGACAACAAGGAAAGGCTACATTATCTTTTCGTGCTATCGGCGAGGTTTACGACGGTAAAACACCAGACAAATTGAACACTTCAGCTACACAGTACTCTGATACACAATTGGTCCAGACGACTTTTAATGTAAGTTTTCTTCAATATTAATGATTTTCGACATGACTTTTTTTGTTTTTTAGTTAGTTCTTGTTCAGTTATTCTCAACTTCATAAAATCAAATATCATCATACTTCTGTGTGAAATATCATAAAATTTCAAGTTCATACAGTAATAGTAGAGTACCGTATTACTTTAAATAAATTCATTAAATAAAACTGCTTAAAGAGATGTGTTAACTTCTGTTATTTTTTAGAGAGAGAAAAATCAGTTACAATGTTGCTGGAAAATTTAAACAAATAAACAGGGAGTACTGGTATGAGATTTTGTTACAATTTTGAACATCTGCTTTCCTAGAATATATTAAAGTAATAGAGCCTATCTGTTGTTTTTAACTTAAAAGGAAGGCTTTTTTTGTAGAATACTATGTACGGTATTCAGAATTCAGTCGACACTTTGTATTTTAACACTAGAAATTAGTTGGGTACGCCTATAAATCCACTTACTTTTTTTCTACTGCAGCCAGACTGGATTAATATGGCAAAATCTCCGATCTCATGAGGTACTTCATGTAATAGAATTGTTGCGGTTGTCACTAATCCAACATTCCTCCCGGCAAGGTACGATGCTCCAATTGCTAAACCATCAGTGAAGTTGTGTGTAAAGTCTGCAGCTAGATTCAAGTAGCCTGCCACTTTGATGTCTTCTTCTAAGAAACACATTACAAATATAATAAGTATGCTTTTGATACAGCTTAGATGTCTTATTTATTTAAAAGGTACTACTACTGGATCAACTTTAAATTTTATGAAATTGTAGTTAGGCAATATATTGAACAAAAACTAAACAAAAAAGTAGCCTAAATGTCGAAAATCATTAATAGTGATGAAAACTTACATTAAAAGTCTTCTGAATCAGGTTCTGTATCAGAGCACTGTGTAGCTGAAGGGTAAAATTCATCTGGTGTTTTACCGTCGTACACCAAGCGGATAGCACGAACAAGATAATGTAGCTTTCCATGTAGTCCGACAATAATAATAATAATAACAATAGACAATAATTAATATACTAACTTATACATGTCTGCAAATTGGAAACATACTGTGCCTCTAAAGACTATAAGTTAGAACTTCAGACTATTTTGTTTTGTTTTTGTATGCTTGCTTATATATTGAACAAGAACTATAGAAAAGACGAAAAGTCGGAAACCTTGTAGGATATCAAGGGATAAGAAAGTTCAAAGTCCACACTCTTTTTTATCAGCTTTGAGTCTTGCTTTCAATCAGTCTTATACATAATGGCGTCTTGTGAATCTGTTTCTTCGTGAAGTTTGTAGTAATACGATAATTAGATTCTGAGTGTTATCATTAGTTCTTCTTCAATATATACGCAAAAAATAAAAAAATAGCCTGAAGTTCTAACTTATAGTCTTTAGTCACAGTATGTTTCCAATTTGTAAACATACATTATATAAAATTAGTATATTAATTATTGTCTATTATTATTGTTGGACTATATGAAAAGGCTACATTATCTTTTTCGTGCTATCGGCAAGGTTTACGAAGGTAAAACACTATACGAATTGGACACTTCAGCTCCACAGTACTCTTGATCAGTACTCTGATGTTAGGTACTTATTGTAAGTTTTTAGGGTAAATCTCATATCATTAATTTCAGTTAAAATGGTTAATTTCATTACATTAAGTATTGAGTTATTTTGTTAGGCCTACCTACTTAAATTGGTCAAAATAAAAATATCAGATTATTATTTTGTATAATTTACTTATATTTTAAAAATGTAGGCCTAATCAAAATAAACTACATGGTGAGCTTTGTTCGAGGTATGTACCTAAGTTAGATTACTACTGCAGTTCAGGAGGCAAATCAATATGTATAAATACATAGATGTTCACGATTCGATACATTGAATCAATCCTGTATACAAGATCCCGAATTTTTCGTTGAATCGATGAAAGTAAAAAAAAACCTGAAGAAAGTTCTAACTTACAGTCTCTAGTCAAAGTACGTTTACTTCCATTCAACATTCAATAGTAGAATGTGCTTAGGTTGGCAGCACTACTCTATTTCCTAAACAAAGTTGTTGTCTGCAAAAATATATCAGCTGAGGGTCGCAAAGTAAATTTACACCAATTTTTCTTGTAATTTCTTTTGTACAACATGTGTAGTTTTTTAGTTTAGTCCAAACCTAATTAAAATACTTGTAGGTGTTGGCTACATTAACCTACATTTTAATTGTTAACTCAAATATTGTAATCACCCTCTTCTGCACTAATAGGCCTGTTATTTCCATATATTGTTATATATGAAAAATAAAATACAGCTTATTTCTTTTTTAGTTACCCTAGTATATATGTAATCACATTAAAACATGACAAGTTTTGTGGTACAACTAAGGAGACAGTTTTTGTCTGCATCAGTTGTCAACCCTGCCATAATGATATAGGCTAGGCCTAGGCCTACCAGCTAGTGGTAGGCTACATGACAAATGTGAGGAAAAATGCTGATATTATACACTATTAAATCAATAAACTACCTGGCTCAATGTTGTTTGGAACGGCATCTACTAACTGAGAATTAGATTCGTCCTTATTCTTTTTAGAGCCCTTTATTTTAGTACTCTCTTCTTTCTTTTCTTTAGGTTCAATCTTCTTCGTTGCTGTAGCTGATCCATGAGAATGACCATGTTCACTTTTAATTAATCGTACAGCCTTTTCAACCATAAGAAAAGTTAAGATTCCAAATAATACCCACAAACCAACACTCATATCATGTCCATGTGTTTCTCCACCTCCATGTGAATGAGAATGTGATTCTGAACTATGATCATGAGGAGCTAAAGCATGTGGTATCAAATGAAGAAATGCATCTCCTAGTAACCCACCTGAAGCAAAACTTAGTAAAATCTTTAAAAGAGGTTCTCTTTCCTTTGAATTATCCAAGGGAACAAAAAATAAAATAAAAAAAGGAGCAGCACTAATTAATAATGTTGACCCAAATGCTTCCAACCACAATTCTGAAACATTTTGTTTATTTAAACTAGGCCTACTGCTAGAAACACTTTCACTTTTTGCGAATTGTTCATTAGCTTGCTTAGAATATTTGAATGAAGGTGGTTCTTCATCCCCATGTGAATGTCCATGATCATGCGAGTGTCCATGACTTTGACCACTACACATTAAAGGTAAATCAAGAAATATTAAAATCAATAATATCCCTAGTAATACACTAGTTATAACTTGTTTACGTAAATATGATTGATCCATTTTGAATGCAGTAAGGTATGATCAATAATTATAACCCCTAAAATTTAAAACACGACTAACAAAACCCTACCCAATTCTATACTTCTAGTATGTAAACAACAACACCAATCAATTTAGAACACCTCATCTATAAACTTTGCTAACCAAGTGCGTGTACTGAGACCAACTGTGTAAATAAAAAATAAAACAGTAAATATCAGCTGTAATTTATCTGCTTTTCAGTCATAAGAATGGCAGTACAAAAGTATTAAAGTAAATTGCACTACCTTCTGGACGTAGCACATTCAAGATTTTTTTACTAGAGATTTACCATTTTATAATTTACTATATTATATTACAATGAAAATTATAATTCCTAAGTATATGTATACTCAAACTGCCTCAGTTATTTAACAGTAACACATTTGTTTATATTTATATATATACAATATATATTGTATAACAAATTGTTATTTACTTCATATAAATTTATATTTAGTTGAATGTCTCAGAATTATTCCGTTGCTTGGCTAATCTATCTCATAATAATCAAATAATCAATTTTACCGCAAAGAGCATAAAATTAATTAAACAAAAGATTAGTGTATAGTAATTTTAGTTCGGTACTTTTAGTTGGCAATCATGATTAATGTCAGATGTGAATTAGTTTATTTTATATTTTTAGTTTTATTTTACTTCACAGCTGTTCGTGTGTTCAAACTGTTTCGGTAAAATCAAAATGTTTTCAAAATCTTTGGTTAGGATGATAAATTTAAATTATGTATGTTTGTTAAATAAATATTGCTATGGATCTGGGAATTCTTTTCGAAGTTTTAGTGTAAATCCATTTTGGTATAATATATCTGAAAAGTTAAAAAATAATCGGTATATTATGACAAGGGCTTGTATTAAGCAACAAATTGTGATGCCTGAGCCTAATTTTGAAAACTTCAAAGATAGTTCTAAGGGTCGAATAGGAGTCACAATAATGGGTCTTTCTGGAATATTTAGTTTCTTTCAAACCAAAGAGGATGAACAGGAATCTGAATTGATTACAATAATTAAAAGATCAGTCCTTATGATACAGGTAAAGTTTAAGTAATTCAAAAAATATATAGCCTAGGGCCTAGGCTAACCTAAACTTAATTCTAAGTACAATAAACTTACAATAATGTGTCATATTAGTTATTGCACCATTTGACTGTACTATGTTTAACTTTATAGGCCTAGTAGGTATAGAAACCAGAATAGTTTACGAAAGAGGCTCCTAATTAGGGCCTACTCTTATTAATGGTCCCCACAATAGGTTTTTCTTTTGCGAGTAGACTAGGTACATAATTTTGTTTTTATTTCATGTTATTCTGTGCAAGTTTGTCTATTTTAAACTACTGTTATTTTTGTAGTTCTGAAATAACCTATAACAAAAAAATATATCTATATTTTTACAAACAATAGATATAGGACTAGGGCCTAAGGCCTACACCTGCTAAAATTCACATCATTAAATATATGCCTCTACGATATGGGTGCCCAACCTATGCACAAATGGCTGTAGAGTATTATCGTAATGTTTAATTGTATTTTAGGATTACTATGCATGACTAGTTTATGATCACCCAGATGATATTATTTGTAAAAACTATGAATGATACTTACACAGATGGTAAAAACTTGATGCTACACACTTTCGCTTCCTCAAACCCCCGATTTAGTTCTATTTCCAACTTCTTTGAATGATAGTAAAATATAACATTGTTTTATTCATAAACCCTTTTGTCTTCTTTGATAACAAGTGATAAGTTTACAAACGCCTCCCTACTGATCGGAGTGATACAAATGCACATTGTATCTGATTGAGTGTTAAATTATGAGTTTGGCGAAAGTTTACATTACAACCTTAAGCTATATTGCGGCAGAGGTGCTAATATATAGGCCTACACAAGAAAATGCTGTAATACGTACCGGTAATTGTAATGTTCAGTTAGGCCTATAGGCTACTTCTAAACGTCTTAAATTATGAAAACGAAAATATGTTTAACAAAATGTAATGTAATTAATTATAAACAGAAAATAAAACACTTTAAACTTAAACTCAAGATTTACAACTTATTTAACTCGGGTAGTATTAGACATTTATCTTTTCAATGATTTCGGACTGCGCATTCGAACGTAAATAAACACAACTACGCTACCTATTCCTACAACTAATCCAAGGAATACACAATTATCAATTTATAAAATTCTGCAATACAAAAATACTTATAATTTTTACCGTAGGCCTACTCTTCATGAAACTACAACTATGGATATTCAATATACATAGATGTTACCGATTCGATACATTGAATTAATCCGATGTGTATAACAAGGGCCAAAATGAATCGATTAAAATAAAAAATCGTGACTTACAGTAACAGAAACGCAAGCATTAAAATAAAAATAAATAAAAAAGTAGGTATCCCTAAGTTCTAATTTATAGTCACAGTATATTTACCTGCATTCAATAATAGAATGTGTTTATAAGTTGGCAGCACAACTCTATTTCCTAAAAAAGGTTGTCATCTGTAAATCAGCTAAGGGTCCCAAAACCTTGTTATTTTTATATTTTTTAAATAACACCGACATTGCCAACACACACTATAGATCATGAAACACAGGATGCAAGAAACAAACAAAAAGTACCGAGTTTATTCAATGAATAATTCATGCTACAAACTATTAAGTACAGTAACTGTATATTGATGTTCCTTAATCCTAAAACCCTTAATCTTGATGTTCCTTAATCTTTATGTAATTTTATTTTAAATAAAGAACATAAGTGTAGCCTACAAAGAGATTTTTGAATTTGTTTGCCTTCAAAACCTTTCAAAATTGTAGTGTGATGTTAATAGCTTAATCGAGAAAATTGTTATTCAAAACTGATTCCCCTCTTTAAAATAGTCTGGTTAACCAGAGTTTTACTGTATATATTTACAAAATGGAAACTAATCAAATTTAACTTGTTTATTAACTGCAATTATCAAATTTGTGTTTCGGTTGATATTATTTTTTTTACAATTTGTGGTAAAATTTACTTTAACTTGTCAATCGATTTCTAAATAATATGAAAGAAAATGTCTAACTGATTTTAAAAACAACAAAAATATTCCCGGGAAATAAAATTTATAGGAATTATGAAGGAAATAAAACTTGAAATTAGGCCTATATAGGTTAGGTTTCGACTTTCCCGCAATATTTCACGTAATTATAACAAAATAAATCACTTAACATACACCAAACACGTAAGAAATAAATAAACTAAACAATATTAGCCTAATCTCAAAAGTACCCACAAAACAAGAAAATTAAAAAATAATGTAACAAAACGTTAATAACGAAAACAATAACAACGTACCGTTAAGAACAATAGAAAGTACAATATAACTGCGTAATTAAAATGGAATTTCATCAACGTTGCCAAATCGAACAATAGGTTATTGTACAGTACTGGATGGGTTGTGTATAAATCGGTGACCTGTGGACTAGTAAACGGGTGACTGCAGCATTGAATCTCATTGGTTCCGTAATAAATTAGCCAAGCGTAAATTTAAATAAAAAAAATACCTAAAAGATTCTAACCTATAGTATTTAGTCACAGTATGTTTACTTTTACTTACTCTGTCCGATAACAGTACATGATTATATTTCGTTATTATTACAGTATATAATTAAAATAAAAAAAAACACCTAAAAGGTTCTAACCTATAAATAGTATGTTTAATTTTTACTTAATCTCGCCGATAATAGTATGATTATATTTCGTTATTATCATATTATATAATTAAAATAAAAATAAACCTAAAAGGTTCTAACCTATAGTATTTAGTCACAGTATGTTTGATTTTTACTTAATCTCGCTGATAATAGGCTAGTACATGATTATATTTCGTTATTACCACATTATATAATAAAAATAAAATTTAAAAGGTTCTAACCTATAGTATTTAGTCACAGTAGGTTTGCTTTTTACTTAATCTCGCCGATAATAGTATGATTATAATTCGTTATTATCACATTATTTAATTAAAATTAAAAAAGAAACCTAAAAGGTTCCAACCTACAGTATTTAGTCACAGTATGTTTACTTTTTACTTAATCTGGTCGATAACAGTATGATTATATTTCGTTATTATCACTTTATATAATTAAAATTGAAAAAAAACCTAAAAGGTTCTAACCTATAGTATTTAGTCACAGTATGTTTGTACTTTAAAAACGTATGTACAACTTTGTAGTTGAGTTGGCTAAACTGTTTGTTTCTACACAAAAAAGAACAAGACAAATCCGGCAACGCTGGGAGAACGCTGAGAAAAACATGCAATGTAAGGAACTTTTGATTTGAAAGTTTTTAATATTGTACGTGTTGAAGATGGTTAAATATAGCTTTCCCAGCATCAGTGAAGTGTATAAATACTATATTTATAAAGAAAAAAGTTAAGGTTTGTGTATTTATAGTAGTTTCGATTGACACGCTAAAGTAAACAAATACCCAATTTGTATATAATAGGCCTACATATAGGCCTATGTTATTTTTGTAACGTGATTTGTGTGTATAGCTTTACATACAAATGCATAATTATTTTTAGCGAGTAAGTTGGAATGAAATCAGGTGTTATGTTAAAAATCATAACATTATCATTAGTACCTATTTGTATAGCTTAGAATCGCCCATAAAGATAAATTTAGTGATTTGTTGTTATATGTATGTCGATAGGCTATATATACCGGTAATTCATTAAGTGACATTAATTTGGTTTGCTTAAACGCATAATGAATAAAACAGTAATATGTCGGTCACTTTTAACAAACCAGCTCATTGCAAAACAACTTGATTGATGTTACTAACTTATATGTGTATACAAAGTGGAAAGAGACTTTAGGTTAGAACTTCAGGCTTTTTTTTATTTTCATCGGTTCAACAAATTCATAAGCGACTCTAGTTGTTCATCAGATGACGACTTTAAAATAAGTTAGTCATTCGTATTTCTTTTTCCAAGCATTGAATCATGTTAGTTCATTGTTAGAATATTATATAAATATATAATTTATATCTCAATATGGGAAGGTATGCTTCTGACAAAGTAATAGTAAACAATTACCATTTTTAATTGAAATCAAATGTTAACTTTCTTTAAATTTCCAAGATAGATTTTTATCAAAAAGTATGTAAAGTTAACTAGGTAGGCTACTTTTTCATAGAATAGTATTGTATTGTTTATGTTTAATGCAATTTGATAGCCTAATTACAGCATAGATAGATGTAAGAAAACAGAATTATAAGTGTTATGTCTTATAGTAATGGGTTTTAATCTGAAAAGAAACCTATTTTATTTTTAGAAAGACGATTTCGTTGGTGCCGAACAAATGCTTCATTTAGCATTGAGGTTAGCTCAAGAACAACAAAACGCTGATGGAGTTACATATGTGTACGATTTGTTAGCAAATGTTGCATTCACACAAGGAAATTTTGAAAAAGCGGAAAATCTGTTTATAGAAGTAATGAAACGAGTTTTGACAACAGGGATAACTCAGGACGATCCAAAAATAATACACATGAGTTTGAAATTGGCTAAAATATATGAACATAAAAAGGATTATATGTAAGTAGCATTAAAACAATTCCAAATGTTCAATAAGAAATTAAGTTTCTCATTGCTTCTAAATTTATAGGCTTAGTGAGGGTGAATTTTTGTACAAAGCTTCTACAAATTGTTAAATCTCTTTTATAGGCCTTGCTGTGTTTGAGATCAGTTCACATCAGGGTTTTATTACTATTATTTCTTTTTATGTTGTTCAATTTTATTTTTTGTATATAAAAATACCTCTCACAGCAATTTAAAATATAGCTTATATTTTGTCCTAAAATATTTTTTAAACTATTATTTACCAAAATCTTTAAAAAAAAGTTGGTATTTGTGTACAATACAGGCCCCTTTTTTCACATATAACATTTAACACTGACAGCCATGTAACAGAAATAATACGATGATAATAAATCAGCAATTTCCCATAATGTCTAAAGCATAGAGGTTTGGTCTAAATAAAATAAATGACGCAATATATATAATAGTAAACATTTATAATTCTTGTATACATATAAATTCTTTTGTGACGCAAAACAATTAAAGTAAAATCATTTAAATAAAGGTAAACAAAGTAAAAAGCAGACTGTTAGTAGATAAAATAAAAGCAGACTTAAAATATATTAATGAATAAACGTATGTAACGTGTGTGAACTATATAAGAAATTATTTTAACGAGTAGTGCGGTTGAAGCGAACGGTGAAAAGAAACAGTTAAATAATTGCACAATGGACAGTTTAAAGAACTATTGAAATTAAAAAAATAAGCACATGTGAGAAAATTAAGATATGTATCAGCGAGTATAACAGAGCACAACATAACATTGGTACACAAGTGTCTGAACGCAGTACAAACAACAAGCGTTAAAACAAGACTGATGAAGAAGGCATTGTACGTTCTGCCTACGTGACTAACAAGTAGAGAAGAACGTTCTAGAACGAAAAACATGGCGGATGGACTGTGTGTATTGTAAACGGCAGGTGCTGTGAAATTTGGCAAGAAATGTAGTTTTTTCTTTCAAACAAGAACAAATCTTAATTTAAAGTGAAGTAGAGGTGCTTCGACGTTTGTAAAAACTTAAAAAACAAAATCGATGGTGTGAATTTTGAGATAAATGAGGTAATAGAAGGTCGCCCATGTGCTTTGATAGAACGTGCGTTGTGGTAGGTGGTACTTTGTGTTAATTGTGTAAACAACAAAATCCTAGGTAAAAACAGTGCAACGAATAACACAGTAAGTAATAATGGCCATAGGACATACATTTTTTTTTGTCTGCAATTAGGAAATTTTAATTGTTCTAACAAGTAACTTCTTTTGATTTTTATTGCGTCATATCTTAAACTAGGGTTGACAACACTTTGTATAGATTGTATATAATTGACTTGTTTGTATGTTTCTTGTAATGATGATATATCTTGTTGTAAATAATCATTTTTTAATTATGTCAGAGTAAACGAATAGTTGTTCTGCCATGGTGTCTTGAATTCCTTTATTGAGCCACGCACATCCAATTAGTTTGTACTTTAACAGCCAAGTATTCACCCCTGAGAAAGTTAAATTAATACAATAAATCTTTAATAGTAACTAATAATTATGGATAGACAGATGCTAACAGAGCATAAATGAAGTTATATGTGGATTATTATAAGTATTATGACTGTTATTATTTTTTTTATTTTTGAGTTAAACGAAGGTGATGTTAAGATTTTTATGAATAAGGTATAAGGTGAGTTTATATAAAGTTTTGAGTTATAAAGTGGAGTTTAAGGTGATGTTAAGGTATAATTTTACGTTGGAGTCAAGGTGAGATACATGATGTATGGTGATTTTTTGTTTATGGAGGTAAGGGAGTAAGAGGTGTTTATTGATGACTTAGGAGGTGTCATGAGCGACGAGTTTTTGTATTTTAAGGTGAGTAAATCAGCGAAGTGAAAGAGAGGTGATAATTATTATAGAATAATCCACATATAGCATTTTTTTTATTTTTGAGCATTTTTTTATTTTTGAAACTTTTAACGAATCCCATTTTTTTTAACAGTTTTTATGTATTAAATATTTTTATTCTTGCAACGCTTATCGTTACAAACAGGAATTAATTATTAAAGTAACCCATTTTCTGAAAAGACAAGTTTATAACAAAAGTTTTAGTCAAAATCCAAACTCTCTCCTTGTAAAATCGCCAGATTTCTAAGATATTGGAGAGTAACACTTCAAGTGTCACTGCTACTTTCGGTCACCACTAAGCCAAGTAGCACCACATATACTTGGCCAAGTAGCGTTCCAGATGATGGTGTCTTGAAAGTAACAGTTATGGTTATGTTATTTTTGTTTGTTATAACAGTAACCCAACATATTGTTATTTTGGTTTGCAAATAATAATACCTAAATGTACAGTAGAACCTCGATTATCCCAAGTAATTGGGACCAGGCAGACCTCGGATAACCAAAAACTTGGATAATACTGTAGGTTGTGATAAAACATTGAGGTGAGTTCCCGTATCATTTACATCGTTATAGACAGATTTGGAGCCATACTTTATTCAAAATCTATTTTTTCTACTTCAAATAATAATAATAAACAAAGAAGGTACTCAAATAAAAAAAAATTGGATAGTGTAATAAAAACCACAAAAATAATGCCTCTGAAATTTTTCATGCTCGTTTTTTTTTTATTGATTGTCTTCTTTATTTGAATACCATTGTGATACCCACTTTTCAATTTCCAATCTATTTCGTCTCCAATCCCCCGACAGTCACTTCCCCAACACCTAAGCCGCTTTTCTTATTGAATCACTTCCATCTAATCGTTTAATTGCGTCCCATTTTTGATTTAAAGATAAAACAACACGCTTTCGCGTTTCACTCATAATGACACTCTTCTCATTCACAAAGTTTAACACAGAAAAAGTACAGTAGCAGGGGGAAGAAATAATTCGTGGAAAAGGATGTTGACTGCTGAGTCCTTAATACGATGCCGCAAGGAGGGGAGTGTAAACACCCCCAAGACTGCTCGTCAATCACTATACTACCCGTCCGCTAAAGATCACCATACTATTGAGTTGGGTAAGGAGCGTAAATGATTTCAGGATTTAAAAGGCAAACAACAGTTTTGTTTTCTTTCAGTTCAATCTAACGCAAAAATTATGATTATAAATCCTCTCACGCTATGAATTCTTTATTGAAATCAATTCAGTTAACTTACATTTACGTTAACAGAATTGATTTCAACAAAAGTTTTTTTTCAAATTTATCTCGGTTAACCCGCGAGAACTCGCTCTATTAGATTGAACCTAACATTGTTAGTTGTTGTAAAGGAATTTTTTTTAATTTTTGTCGAATGGGTCTCAGGTTCTAAATATGCTATCTAGAGTATATTCAGCAGCTTCCGCACTTGTTCCGAGAATGTAGAGTTCGGGGTGGGGGTAGAGGGAGTGGGGAAAGTGAGGCGCCGCACTGTTGTTAGTCTGCTCCTAACTACGCGAGTGGTCGTGTCAGTGCTGGTGTTAGTTCCATTCTAACGACGCGAGTGATCGCGGAATATTCCATTTTAGTTTTATTATTTGCGGTGTTTTGTTGTTTTAGTGTTTTTGTTAGTAAAACTTTGCTAGTAGGCTAAGTTTAGTGATGGAGAAAGCAAATGAAGATGAAATTCGCTGCTGGCTTGAAGAAAATGATGTAAGTGAAGGTAATATTTCTTTTCAAGGAAATTTATCAGATACCGATAATGAAAATGAACATGACGATTGTGACGTAGACACAGAACAGTCTGGTGACAATAGCCCTCGTTATTACACCGCACAACATGTTGATGAAGCTATAGATATAGTCCAAACAATTCCTATAAACACAAACACTGTGGAACCTGGGCCTTCTACACAGAAACAACGGCCCATTGAACGGGTGTCTGCCTCTTACACATCTAAAGATGGAGTAACTAACTGGAATGTACACAAGCCACAATCAACAAAAAGGGCAAGACAAAATATTATAAAGAAACTTCCTTCTGTAAAGCGGTCATTTAGAGACTTGAAAGAACCCGTTGATTGTTGGAAGATATTTTTTCCTAATGACATGATCTCAGACATTGTACATTACACAAACCAGGAGTTACAACGAATGCGTCCAAATTACACAAGAGCGCGAGACTGCAACGATACTGATTTTGTAGAAGTTCAAGCATTTTTTGGGCTTTTATACCTTATAGGAGTGAAAAAAGCTAACCACTTAAATACTCATGAACTTTGGAGCAATGATGGAACGGCACCTGAGATATTTGCAGCAACTATGTCCGAGAGACGATTTCACACGTTATTACAGGCTATTAGATTTGATGATAGACATACACGTGCTCAAAGAAAGGAAATTGACAATGCTGCTCCCATACGGGATATCTTCGAGCGGTTTGTAAGTTTGTGCAAACTAAGTTATAATGTGGGAGAATTAGTAACTCTCGATGAAATGTTGGAAGGTTTTCGTGGCCGTTGCAAATTTCGCCAATATATACCTAATAAGCCGGCGAAATATGGGCTCAAAATCTATGCTCTTGTAGATGCAAAATCGTTTTTTACGTGTAACATGGAACTCTATGCTGGAAAGCAACCTCCAGGTCCCTACGCTACAGCTAACGATGCTACAAGTGTGGTTCTAAGGATGGTAGAGCCAATTGATAACAGTGGAATAAATGTTACGATGGACAACTATTTCACAAGTGTCCCATTATTGAACGACCTATACGCTAATCACAGAATTACTGATGTTGGTACTATTAGAAAAAACAAACCGGAACTTCCTCAAGAACTCCTGGCAATAAAGGACAGGAAAAGGTGCAGCTCAATGTTTGCATTTGGAAATCCACCAAATAAGTGCACCATTGTATCCTACATCCCAGATAAAAAAACTAAGAAGAATGTTCTTGTTGCATCGGCAATGCACGATGATGATGAAATTGATGCAGACACTGACGATGCTGCAAAACCCACCATTATAACATTTTACAACATGACAAAAGGGGGTGTGGATGTTGTCGATAGACTCAAAAGTGAGTATAGTGTAACGAGAATTAGCAACAGATGGCCATTGACTGTTTTTGGCGGACTTCTCAATGTTGGGGCAATAAATGCTCAAATAATTTGCAAGACTAATACAGGTGAACTCAAACTGCGAAGGCTATTTTTGACTGATTTAGCAAAGATTCTAATCAAACCACACATGATACGACGAGGATCCATTGAAACCTTACCTACAGAACTTCGAGGAACCATAAGACGTCTGACTGGCCAACCAGCTCTTCTCGCTCCAGCGATGCCACAAGAACAGAAAGGAAGATGTGCATTCTGCCCAGTACGGAAAAATAGATTCACAACAAGAGCATGTTCATCCTGCAGCCAGAAGATATGTGGTGAACATACAAAAAAAACTGTTTACATGTGATTCCGTTGTACCGAAGAACCCGTTTCAGACTCAGATGAGTAAAACCAGCACACAGTTAAGGTCGGAATAAGTATAATTTTCATCAGATTTATTATATTAACTTCTTTTTAGTATGCACTTTTTGAAAATTATTAACTAAAAAATTATAAAGTATTGTATGTAAATTTATGAGTTAGTATAAACTAAAAAATTGTAATAAAACTTGACAATTTTCAAAATTACTAATAATTTACTAAGAGTACATGTGTGTTCAAAAATGTAATAAACGTATAAAATTAATTATTGTATATCAGTTTATTATTTAACGCCTTGAAATAATTCCAAAACACCGTAATTTATAACAATAAATGCAATTATAATCAATTTTACCAAATGTTAGGTTTGCCCTAACGGCGCGAGTGATCACGTAACTATCAATAGCGCGAGTCCTCGCGGGTTAATACTGAAACTCAGATAACCGAAGTTCTACTGTACTCGCAAAACGATGTATAGAGTTTTTTATTAGAAAAAATGGGGTCTTTACAGGACACAAGTACCAGAAAAGTATATTGGTTGAATAATGCTATGATAAATTATCAGATAATACTTATTTAAGACAACTCTTTCTTCCATGCACATTTTGTGTATTTAGCTTCAAATTTTTACTGGTAAAAGATAATTTTGGGAACGAGAATATATAGATTATTAACATGTTTAAAATAATTTATCGAAAACCAAAACCTAAATTTGATCAACTCTACATGCATTGAACTGATGACATAACTGATGACATTAATACATTTTAATGTCAAAAAAAAAAAACCCAGCAACTTTGATCATAATGGTCTGTAATTTAAGAAAATATTCAAGTAAAAAAAATGTAGGGCCTACACAATACTGTTTCAGATAAGCAACTGGTTGACAATATAATTTTTTGTTACAGGAAAGCGGAAGAAGGTTATAAATTTTGTATAAATAGTCTGGAGAAACAAGTATCCAATTCAGAAGACGAAGACATCCTTCTGTTATGGGCGATGACGTTAGACTGGTACGCTCGTTTCCTTCATGAACGCAATAGGCTAGACGAAGCTTTCAATAATTATAAAAAGGCGTACGAAATGTGTTTACAATTGAACGGAGAAATTCACGAACAGACTGTTATCCTACTTAACGATTTAGGTACGATAAGCTTCCTTAGAGGTGATAATGATAACGCCATTATGTACATGACCAAGGCGGTGGAAACGGGTAAACATTTGCCAAACATGGAAGACTTTTCTTCTGTTTATGTTAACCTCGGTAATATATATATGCAGAAAAATATGTATTTCGAAGCGACAAAATCATGTAAAGAAGGCTGGCAGAACGCCAAACGTCACAAAAATGAAGAAGGTATTAAAGAAGCTAACATATGTTTAGAAGAGCTGAGGAATCTAGGTAAGAAATAGAAGGGGGTATTAACGTGTCTTTAAATATTTCTGTCAAATTAAAATACTTTTCCGTCTAGCCATTAAAATAATCAAAAGTCTAATTATACAGTTTTAATGATAAAAGTGTCTTACATTTTAAAAATATTTAAACTCGTGCATGAAGAGTTAGACTGTTATATATTAGTAGGTAGATTTATATAGTTAGGGTTGCCATACTTCTAAATATATTTGTTACATTTTATCTTTAAGAGTGTCATATATCGTTTATTCTTTATAAAAACTTTTAACTCTTACTTAGACGCCCATTTGATACATTTAACTGTCAAAGATTTTTTTATTGACCTGAAAATATTTCCCTTCAATATTTGTTGTTATAGGCTGTCTAAATGTGATTAATTTTATATTTTCTGGTAATTGTAACTATTTTTGGATGGTTATAGCAACATAAAGAGTGGTTTTTTGTAACATGGAGTCTACCAAAAACAAAACTGCAGTAATTTTATTGTTACAGCTGTTTCACCCTTTAAAGCATCATCAGCCAACTAAATGCTGTAACTAAGTTTTTAGTTGTCTGATTATGCTTAGAGTAACAATTATATTGTGGTTTTTGTGAAAGTTTTATTATAGAATTTCACCAAGTACCGACTGTAGTACACTTAACACGTTCACTGCTAAGGACACACATGTGAGCTTGACACTGAACACTAGATGCGGCTGACGCACAGTGCTTCGCACGCCAACCCCCGTATTGGGAGTATTTTCAATACACAGTGCATTGCGTATTTGCGTAGCAGTGAACGTGTTAATATAGAATCTATCGTTTAAATGTGGTATTCTTTTCCAATTTAAGTGAGTTTGATTATAACAACTAGACCTATAGAAAATAATTTTCCTTCTTAAATAATACATATCAAATTTAATATTACAACCTATTTAATATAATTTATATTACCTCGGTTTCATGTCTTTAAACTTTCCTTCAGCCTTTTTTTAAGTTCCTGGGATGAATGATCAGCTTTGTGATGTAAATCTAGAGTAAATAAATAATAAATTACGTCTTTGTATTTGCTGAAAGAGCTTGTTTTGGTTGATTGTAATACAAACTTAGAACAAAACGTTCCTAAAATTAGTGAGATAAATAATTTTTTCTTGAATGGTGTGATAAATAACTGGCAACTCTAACAATTTAACTAGAATATTTCATTTCTAACTATAGTGTTTATATATAATCATTTCTAAAAAAAAAATACATTTTAATGTGACTCATTGTGAAAACATTTATCTTTCTGTAAAGCCTAAGAGATATTTTCTTTTATTTATCTCTACAATAGGGTATAGTTAATTACTAAGGTTACACAATTTCTCTTGCCTTGTTATCTAATAGTGCTGCATTTAGCAAAGTAACAAATCTAAGCAAATGTTCATTCTAGTCATGAGTGTTAAGCTAGCCATACACGGTCCGATTTGTAGGACGACCAAGTTGGACTGCAAGTTGGATGCGTTTCACCACTCACGATCCAACTTACCATCCAACTTACTATCCAACTAACGTTTCCATTAACAGCTGATTTTAAACTTTGAAACCATTATTTACTTTTCTAAATTTTAGGTTAGGATTTTATTAAAATGTAGACCTGAGCATTGCTGGTTCTTTTAACCTTTATTAGGCCTATTTATAACTGATGTTATAATATAAAATAATTTCATTTTGGACATTTACGATCTTAGTTTTGAGGTTATTATTAATCCTACATTTTTATTATAAAGAAAATATAACATAATTATGTGTACAGAAAGTTCCAACAGGGTTGGCGTGCGGAGCACGCTGGGGTATCTCTAGTAATAAATAAAAAATATACACATTGATTTACATTATTCAAATAGTTCTCAAATTTTCAACTCCACGACAAGAAATCATTCCAATTCAGTCTTCTTTCCTTGTATATAGTGGTAGTTGTATACAAATGTACAGCAATTACTAGGCCTATATTATGCAAATAATTAGACCAAACAATTCCCTATATTTTGTCAGTATACTTACAATCACTTATTTTTTTAAATATAGTAGACAACCGCCTATATTTTTTTCAGTATAGAAAAAAATCCCTATATATTTTCAGTATAGTAGACAATCGCCTACATTTTTCAATATAATAGACAACCGCCAATATTTTTTCAGTTTACTAAATAATCACCTATTTGTTTTCATTATACTAAACAATCTACTATATTTTGTCAGTATACTTTCAATCGCCTACATTTTTCAGTATACTAAACAATCACCTATATTTTTAAATATATTAGACAACTGCCTAATTTTTTTTATTGTATAGGAAACATTAACCTATGTTTTTCAATAGGTTAAGAAATTATTTTTGAACTATTGTGACGTGAAGATGCTCAAAAACATGTCAGTTTGCATAAATTGCATCACTTGTGTTCACAAACACCTATTCTCCCTGTACAATCGCATATATTATTTCTCAAGACCATTTTTTTGTCGGTACGCCATAACTTCCTTAATACATCATCAAATTACATGAATGAGGCATCATTTCAAAGCTTTCCTTAACCGCTACATTGGAAAAATATACAAACAGCTTAAAATTCATGTATTAATAACAAAAATTGATTAAAAAACGTTTATATTATACTTTGTTATGTTCCTAATGAAAGGCGCCATCTATTAACCATCTGTTTAACTAGCATGACAGCTGTTAGTTAGATTGTTTACACTGTAAGATTGTATAGGGAAACTGTTATTTATAAACCATGTTAACTGAATTAAATCAACGTGTTAAATCAGGTAAATGTAGGCCTACTCTGAACTTGCGAAATATTCGCACGGGTCAGCTAGTTCAATAAATTCCAAAACCCCTTTATTATCCATTATTATAGAAGTAAAAATGTACAAAGTATAGGGGAAAAGGGAAGATCAAACATCAACAAGGAGAAAGTTTAAAATGACAATCGGACGATCACCCCACTCACAGTCCGACTCCGTCGGAAGTTGGAAGTCGGATCATCTTGTAGTCTGATCTGGGACTCCGATTTGTACGATTATCCAACTCGTCGTCCATCAAGCCCATTCACGCTCCTACATGGGATCCTACATCGGACATCGGACATTGAATCGGACTACAAATCGGACCGTGTATGGCTAGCTTTAGACATTTTCATTTGTTAACCATTTCTTGGAGAACAATCCCGGTTATCCAATTATAGCCTTGGGAAAACTTTCTTCTAGATATTGTACAGTGATTTTGAACTCAATTTTGAACAAAAATCATCGCAGCTTTCTACTAATTTTGTTGATTAAGCTTAAAGGTGGGTTTACACTAGAGATAACTTTGCTAATAACACGCGTTTTTAGCATGTTAAAATCATTTTTCAAATGTTAAAAACATTTGCCAATAACATTTTTGCTAATAACATTTGGATCCGTTTACACAAATCTGTTGAAAATGTTAGACACATTTTTGCTTATAACATTGCTAATAACATTTGCCAATAACATTGTTATTTTTTTCTGTAACATGTTAATCACATTGTGAATAACATTGCCAATATAACATAAATATTTTGATCGCTCTGGGAACGTTACAGATCAAAGAATGTTAGAAATACAATGTTATTAACTTTTTTTGTACTAGTATTGAAGTTTATAACATTGCTAATAACATTTTAGTTGAAGGAGGGGATATTAGCTCAGTGGTGGGAATAGGCGAATGGTTAGGTTTCAATCGACACTTGATCGAAGTAGTGCAGTTGTGTAGTGCTTTGTTTAATTCTTCATAGTCTTTAAATTTTTTGCCAAGTTAAGAATGGAGTATACAAAGGAGGAAATTATGAAGCTGATCGAAGAATACCGTAAGAACGAATTTTTGTGGAATTTTACAATTAAAGAATACAAAGATAAGCAGAAAAAATTTGGCTTTACGGCATATTTTATGTATTTTTGATTGGACTGAAGTTGAAAAAAAAAAAACCAAAAGAAAATCAGGCGACTGTCAATAATTTATAACATGTCAATAACATTTTGTTATTTTCTATTCAGACAACCTGATGGAATGTTTTTACAAATTTTGTTAAAAACATTTTTATTATCAATGTTACTAATATTTCTCTATTGACCGGTGCAAACGGTAGATGTGAAAATGTTAATGACTCCAAATGTTATTAACATTTTGCTAATAACAATGATATATATAAACCCACCTTTATAGCAATAAAGTTGAAGCCATAGATAGGAAATTAAAAGAAAACTAACCTAAAATTAATGTCAGCTAAAGCTTTATAAAATCTTGAAGAACTCTCAGCAACTCTTGTAAAATCTATCGATTGTTCATTCCACAACTATGACAAAAGGATTGTTGTGCCACACTTTCAATTCTTGTTTTCAGGGCTTATTTGTATGGAAATTATTGTTTTAGTGACATGTTTCCAGATTATGTTCTGAAGTTTCAGCATACTGTATATTGGTCTTAGTTTCTCAACTAACCACCATTTTCTATTTGTTATAAGTAGGGATGGGTCAGCTCTCGATTCTCGGCACTGGAATCCGCATCGATTCCGAGCCCGGCCACCACCAATCTCTGCAAATACGTTCGCGTACGCCGATTGCCACGGCCTCGGTTTATATTTCCTCGTTACATCCCATTCCCATTTCATTCCAACTCCACGCTACCGGGGCTACTGCACATGCGTTATCAGTACTGGACTGAACTGATAATGTGGATTCGAAGTATTCGGAGAATCTACACTGCATCAAAGTAATAGAGTAGCCGAAGTAGCTGTAACTGTTACTTTGAGCCGTTAATAGCCATTAATTTCTGTGTCTGCAAAGTAACAAATACAAAATACTGATTACAGTACGTACAACACACCTCAACTACATTTCATTCACATTTGGTAGGGAATATTATGAATGTAATTATGACATTTTAAGCGAGGTTGATTACGAGTTTGTTACCTAACTGTGTTTGTGCGGTTGACTATAGTTTGTGAATCGGTTATCTAATAAAATAGTTAACTTAAAAGATGGCATCAGTCATGAGAACGCCTTTACAATTGATGATGACTATTTTAACATCGCATGGTACAGCATTTGCAATAAAGGAATTTCTTGAGGTGGAAAATGTAAAACGTCAAGTCTGATTAAAAATTTGCGTACTTTGCACAATAATGCCTTAACAAAATTTGGTGCTACCTCTAAACTGAAAGGTTGCTGCAACTTAGATTCATTTGTGACAAAAGTGCAAGCAACTGAAACTAGGCTTGCTAAAATTGACAAAATTTTATCTAGTGATTTGGATGCAAGCTTATCATCCCACAGTTAGGTTAAAGAGTTAAGTAGGCCTATCATGCCAACAGACACATCATTTAGGCCTGATTATTGGAATCGGGGATCGATAAATTTGAGAATCGACCCATCCCAAGTTACAAGAAATATCTATGTCACGAATGGTTCACCATATAAAATGGAATTTAGTAGCCTATAATTGTTAATAGAGTAAAGTTCTTGTTACCAAAAAATAGTCAACTTGATCAGTTTATTATTTTTAAGATTTTATAATTATTGATAATTTGGACATTTGCCATTATTTGTGTGTTAAAATCAATTCACAAAATTAACGTAAATAATGATAAATTCAAGATATAAACACTATATTCACAAATATAGTTACAAGCACACTCAGGAAGAACAAGAAATTTTTCAGCCAAAAACTTTGTACTCCACTTACACCACATCATTCTAAACTTCCCCATATATATGTGTTACCTAAATAAATAAACCTAAACAATCTTATGCCTAAATAATGCAGGGAATTGTCCAAGTGCCTAGTTAAACCCCTTGTACGAAACAGTAGTTTTCTTTAACATAGGCCTAGAGCTCTAGGCTTAATGTTCCCCAAGTTTTTAGTCATTTTATATCGGGAGTTGATTCATATTTCCGAAACGTCTTGTATTGATTTAAATACACAAATGATGGCAAATATCTCAATAATAATCAAATTGCACATCCACCATTATCTTGAAACAATAACTTTTGATATTGCACCCATTTAAAATATTCAGTAGGCCTAACTCAAAAAGGACTCAATTTACAAAAAAACTAACAAAGAATTAATTTTTATAGAATTTTAAATGTTGAACTTAGATTGGACAAAAAGTAACATAGTTGTGCTAAATATTTGCTAGTAAGTATTTATTTTACAATATTAAAAAAAACTATATAAATATTTAAGTTTAATAAGATTCAATTATTTTATTTGTAACATGTTTGTTATTTTTTAACCGACTTCAAAAAAAAAAGAGGAGGTTCTATATTCGACGTGTATGTTTTTTTTGTCTCACCTGATTGAAACGAAAATTGTTAAATGAAAAATGATATAACCATGTAGTCTTTTTGAAATAATTTTGCTGTTTTTGAGTTAGCTACCTATTGTACTTTGAATGTTTTAAACGGATGAGCTGGTCAAGTTAATTAACTCTAAGTGCTAAGCTAAAATATGGGCTACCGCTCATTTAGAGTTAAAAAAAAAATATTTATTTTCTCAATGTTCTTTTTAAATTTTGATTCTTAGGGTTAAGAAGTACTCAAAATACTCAAGTACGAAAATCAATTTTCGTACTCAAGTACGAAAATACTCAATTAATTTTAAACTTGCTTTAAATATTTTTTAAGAATTAAAAAAAATTCAAACTTAACTTAGCGGAATTTACAATTACAGTATTCAAAAACTAAATACATAAAAGCAATACTTATTACTGTCAAAAATAAAATAATTACGTACTAAACTAAAAAAAACAAGAACTTGTACACAACTAAAACTTCGGAATGAATATCAGTCTGCTATCAGTACAAACAAACAAGGAACAGCGCTGAGAACACTTGCGATAGTAGACTCATTTGCTCTGGCGATAGAACACAGACCGATAAGATGTCACAGACATTGCTTATATTTTTTATTTGGTCTAAACATACTCAAAGAACATCACTCTGCACTCTATTGGAAGTTTCGTGAACTATGGAATCATCTAAACATGTGTTTGTGTATTTACGTTTTAAGGCGCTAACCGCGCTTAGATACTGGGTTGTGCCACGTCTAAAGGCGCTAACCGCCCGTTAAGGGTTAATTTGTTTGTAACAAGAACTTTAAAATAACAACTGTAAGTTACCAAATTTCGTTTCATTTCAAAAACTATTCATAACATATTAACTTTTCAATACAAAATCTGCCGGGAAACTAAGACCTTACAATCCTATGTTTATAAAACTTTTTCATTCATATGAAAATGAACACATTAAGGAAGGATGTTCTGAAATTTCGAAGGACAAATTGGGAATGCAGTGTGTATAATCCAATAAGCATTTGGTAGGAATAAATTAAAATAATTTATTTAACAAAAGTGTAAAATAGACATTGAAGTGCCGAACAGGGAAAGATTTGTTAAATATTAAACGTTGCTACTTTCGGTAGAGGTCTAATTATTTTAAAGTATTGACAATAGTAAAACTATTCAAAATACCTTGTTTTAGTCTTCTTCTATATGAACTACAGTGCTGAACACTTACAACTTCAACAGTGGCTGCTTTTTCAGGTGTACAACTTAACGCTTGAACAAACAAAATTAGTTTCTTTTTAAGTTTTAAAATAAAAGCTTATAAAATTTACAAAAAAAATACTTGTTTTTGTTATAAAAGCAAAATGCATTTCTTTAACATCAGAATTTTATTTTAGTAAAACTATCCTCAAAATAATGTTTTATGTTGATTGTATTTGCTATAATTTATGTGATGACTGCATAGTTCTTGCAACATACCAAAGAGAATTAATTAATTAAGTACAGTTAACATTATTAAACCTTGTCTTTTCCCTTTCGTTACAAAACAAAACTATTTACATATTATGATATTAAGTATGTTATATACAATTTGCATGTTTAATAATATATATAAAGTAGATAATCTAGGAAATAAGGACCAGTATTGAATATTATTATTCCTTACTTAACAAATATTTATGTTACCGTCTTTAAAGACTGAGCAATAAGTAGTGTAACTTTATTTTAGTTCAATTAAAAGAGATATATTTTTTCATGGTATTCGTGAGATTTAATGTGGCGCTTGTATTGTTTATATTATTTGTTTTGCACAGTTTAAGACAATACAATCAAGACAGACAACACCTAGTTACAGTTAGAGAACTAGTCATTAATATTTAAACTTTAGATATGTTCACAAAATATGTTATAATGTGTTTCTACAGTAGAAGCCCTCTTAATCGCCCAATGTGGGGCTGGCCAAATAACTGGTTAAACTGTTAAGTTTATTAAAACAGTATAACCTCGGTTATCCAAGTTTCTGAAGTTAACTGAATTGATTTTGATAAAGAATTCATAGCTTGAGATTATTTCTCAATAAGTGAATTTATAATAAAAACTTTTGTGTTAGATTGAACAGAAAGAAAACAAAACTGTCGTTTGCCTTGTACATCCTGAAAACATTTCCGCTCTTACCCAACGCGGTGATCTTTAGCGGTAGTATAGTGAATGACGAAGTGGTCTGTTCACACTCCCCTGCTCGCGGCATCATATTTAAGACTCACCGTCCTTTACCACGAGTGGTTTCTTCCCCCTAATTTTGTTCTTTTGTTTTTAGTCGGTGTTAAACTTTTTAATGAGATTGTTTTTATGAGTGGAAAGCGAAAGCGCGTTGTTTTATCTTTAAATAAAAAATGGGAAGCAATTAAACGATTAGATGGAGATGATTCAATAAGAAAATTGGCAAGTACTGTCACGGATTGGAGACGAAATAGATCGGAAATTAAAAAGTGGGTATTTCAACAGTATTCAAATAAAGAAGAGGCTAGACAATCAATTAAAAAAAACAAGAATGAAAAAACTTCAGAGGCATTTTGTGCGTTTTTTATTACAGTATAAAATTTGTTTCATTTGAGTATATTATCAAACCTTCTTTGTTTATTTAAAAATATATTATTTAAAGCCAAATAAAATAGATTTTGAAGTAAGTAAGGCTCCAAATCAGCCTATAACGGCATAAATGACAGCCAGATCTATCAGCACTATATTAAAAGCTGATTGTTTCAGATACAACTCATCATCACAGACAGTGTTCATATGGCTAAATCATATTGTATGATAAATCCTGTATTATTCTCTTTTAAATACAATTACATGTGTGATGATTTTGTCTGTTGATTTCCACGGTTAAATAATATTCTATGATAATACATTTTCATGAGTATGACAGTAATCTTAGTCGCCAATCATATTTCCAAAGCCTAATTTGTTTCGAGCTATTTGCCCTGATATCACTTTTGTTCGATTCTATGGAAAGTATGCATCCTTTACATGGTAATATTTTTTTTTTTACAAAATGCACAATAGTTAATACAATATTCTAAACAGACGTGGGCATTAACTTGTGGTAGGTATTAGAACCGAGGACATATCTTCACCAATATAATCAACTATGAGGCTGATTGTACTGTACGAGAGTTTTAAAAACAAACAACTAGTGTTGGTGAATAGTAAGGGAAACATCACAAAATGTGAGAGTGTAGCAGGCTGATTAAACCACAGTCGATTAAAAGGGCTTCCACTGTACATAAATTGAATTGTGTTACGTTTTTTACTGTTTTACGAAATAGGTTTTACTTTAGGTTTATCTAATGTATAATAAACAAGGTTTTTTATTTTGAACGATAGAAAAGGTTTTTTAGATTCTAAAAAATATGCAGAAATTGTCCATCACAATTTTAAATACAGTAGTACCTCGGTTATCCGTGGCAAATTAAAAAAAAAAAAAACTTTTGTTGAAACCAATTGTGTTAACTTACAAATAAATGTAAGTTAACTGAATTGGTTTCGATAAAGAATTCATAGCTTGAGAGAATTTCTCAATAAGTGAATTTATAATACAAATTTTTGTTAGACTGAACAGAAAGAGAACAAAACTGTCGTTTGCCTTGTACATCCTGAAAACATTTCCACTCTTAACCAACACAATAGTACGGTCACCTTTCGCAGACGGGTAGTATAGTGAATGACAAAGCGGTCTGTTCACAATCCCCTACGAATAAAATATAAAACTACTAGGAGACTTACAAAAGAAATTTAGTTCTTCATAATAGCAGTTTTTATTTAAAAAAAATCATGAATTGTTAATTATCAAAATACATATGGATTTGTTCAATATTTATAGTTATCTCAGGATAAAGCACTCGTGCTGCCTCTGACACCGATATACTTGTACGCAATTTATTTTATCAAAGTTTAAATGAAAAAAATATTTATGTTGTAATAAAAGAATTGAGATAATAGTTTATACACAATTGAAAAGTCTGATTTGATTTTAGCACTTATCGCCGAAATAATGTTCATTGGATTTTCTCTGGTCTGGCATCGAATGTCTTTTATCTTGTTTACCGATTTAGATCAGCTGTAGGCTTTGCTTTGCTCTTGTAAATATCCACTATAGTAGATAGATTAACATTTTGATTATTATGAAGCTAATACAAAATGGTCTTGGGCCTGTTTACACTTACCTCCTAGTGGCATCATATGTATTTAGGCAACAATCCTTTTGCACGAGTTGTTTCTTCTCCCTGCTTCTGTAATTTGTTCTTTTGTTTTTAGTCGGTGTCAGTGTTAAACTTAGTGAATGAGAGTCTCATTAGAGTGAAAAGCGAAAGCGTGTTGTTTCATCTTTAAATAAAAAATGGGAAACGATAAGATGGAGGTGATTCAATAAGAAAAGTGGCAAGTGATATAAGTGTTCGGGAAGTGACGGTTGGGGATTGGAGACGAATTAGATCGGAAATTGAAAAGTGTGTATCTCAACGGTATTCAAATAAAGAAGACGCTAGACAAATCATTGAAAAAAAGCGAGCTTGAAGAAACTTCAGAGGCATTATTTTTGTGGTTTTTATTACAGTATTCAATTTCTTTCATTTGAATACATTATCAAACCTTCTTTGTTTATTTAAAGCCAAATAAAATAGATTTTGAAGTAAGTATGTTATGGCTCCAAATCAGCCTATAATGATGTAAATGATGCGAGAACTCGCAACTCATTGGTTTTCTCATGACCTACTGTATTATCCAAGATCTGCCTGGTCCCAATTACCTCGGATAATCGAAGTTCTACTGTACAAACTTTAAACAAAATTTAAAATAAAAACTAAAATAAATGGAAAAAATACTAACTAAAGAAATAAAATTATATTCTATTTGAAACAGAGTAGGTAAGAATCGAAATTGTTACCTCACTTGTTCATACTAGAATCAATTATATATAAATAGGAATTTGTATGTTATCAATTTGGAGTAGAACGGAGCAAGACAAGCCTTCAGAACATTATGCTTAGGAAATTCAGGAGTAGAGGTTGTCACTGGTCTGTTCTATAGTCAATAAACATCATGCCCAAGCTGTTGAACTTAGTTATCATCATTGTTCTGATATATACGCCAAGTGTCAAATTCATTTACCGCATATAATTCACTGTGTTCTTATTAGAAGTGGCATTCAGTCATGATGTACACAGACTTTGGAATTGCTTTTTGTGATGCAGCCACGTTAGTTGATCAAGCAGGTCACAAACCATGCGATAGACAATTTAGGGTACATCGATTTAAGTTTGCGATATGGAATGGGTAAACTGATACAAGGCTAAAGTTTTAGTTAAATCTTGAATACTAATGTGAAGATAGCTGTTGACATTCCCCGGATATCTAGATGAAGTAAAACTGTTGAAAAGATGGTTAGAATTTTTTTTTATTTCACTGGAGGCGATGAGAGATAATAAAGATAAACCTTTTTAATTTATTATTTTGCTATACTAGAATTTACTGCAATCTTTATATTCTTTCAATCTACAATTCGATAAATTGTGTAAGTCAATTAATAAACAACATCACTTTTGACAATTAATCGACTACTCCATTTTTCCAAAGATTGTAAATTAAATAAAAACTTGCTATAACCGTCAGGAAATGTTTAAGGATGTTACAATGAATACAGAACTTATTAGAAGCGCAACGCTTATGTATCACAATTAATCCGGTTAATGTCCGCCAAATCGAGCGCTGGCTTAAAATTTCCACCGGTTGTCTCTCTCTGGCTGGCTTATTCTACGTCTCACTCACACCTGTTGCACCGACAGTAGTTCTCTCGCTACCTAGCGGCTGCCATACTAATCTTGCCAAATTCAAATAATACTAGGCTGAATCTTAAACATGGGTGTTGCGCTTCTTATAAGTTCTGTGTTCATTGGTAGTTAATAGACACGTCCACATGCCATTTTATAGTGCCAGTATAATGTGGCGCATATTTAAGACACAAAATAGTGAGAAAGTACAAATGATTGTCGTAAACATGCAAGCCATTCGGAATCTTATCAAGGGTCCATACTATTGTTAAGGAAATTTGAAATAAATTATCAAAAAATGCTAAATCTATAAGATGTTATATTGATTTTGCAAAAAAATTCTCTGTAACATTCCAAAAAACATTATTTTTATATGTTAGTTAAGGAAATTATATTATTTTATTAATGCAACAACTCTACTTCGAAATCCTCACAAATAACATCTGAAGGTGGCGCCTTGCTCCGTTTATGTTATAACCAGTAGAATACAAGTTCTGGTTGATATTTTATCCATCTGTTTTATTTTTCTCTTACTTATTGTTGTGCAAATAATTTCTTACAATATTAAAAAGGTCGTCTACAAGATTTTTTTTACAGAACCAGCGGCTAAGATTACTCTTGTCGTAAATCAGTTTTGGTGCTTCCATGATTCACTCTTTTTAGGTTCTGACTTTTGTCGAAGTGGGAGTGCGTTTGTGCGAGCAGTAATAAATTACACTCTCACTCTTCACAGTGCTACCACGGTCAAGTTCAATCGTAGTCGCTGGTTAATTTTGTAGTTGTAATACGTAGGACAGTTCATCAGACTCAAATCCGAGAAATAAAACTAATACAGTAGCATAGGAAATATTTAATTATAACGATCTTATATTAGTAAATATTATAATACTTCTGTAGGCCTAGTTATTTTTAAACATTAAATTACATGTCTAAGTAATTTTTATTTTGTTTGTATATTTGAAGGTTTTAATTTCGTAATATTTAAGTGAGATATAACTCTGAAATTATTTTTTAAATTAAAATATTAATAAAAATCCTGTGAATCTAATTTTTGTTTGTAGAAAATTTTAAATGTGTGTAATACAATGAACAGAAAAATGTTTTAAAGCAATTTATTTAATCTAATTTTAATTATTTATCTTCCGCTCTATTGAGTAAAGGTTTAAAAATTGAGGTTATGTCCTGTGCAATTATTATGCAGCTGATATATATATATATATTATCGAAGATGAAAATTTAAGTTAAACAGGTTTTTTGTGAGAATAATTTTTTTTGAAATAGTACTTTGTTAAGAATCGAGCTCATTATTAGTATTATGTAAAGGCTAAACTAAAACCTGAAATTATTAGATGTATTTAACTTGTTGAACATATCTTATATTGTGTGTAAATGTAGATTTTAAATCTTATTTTTGAGGATTAATCACAGATTTTAATTTAAGTTTTAGTGCTTACTCTGTTTTCTAATCTACGTATGTACCTGTTGGATGACTCGTTGGTATAAATGTTTCTGTTTTAAGCTAATTTCCATAGGGAAAATGAGCTATTGCAGTGTCACTTATGGCAAGACCTAAGGTTAGGAGTAATAAATGAACACCAATCATGGTCTCCAACACGTTTTGGGGTGCCTTCAGACATTGTATATATATGTGTACGCACTCTATCGGCTGCATTTTAAGTCAGATTTGGTTCAAAATTTAGTACACACCCTGGACCAAAAAAACCAACAACCGGAAGCTCGTTTTTTGACCGGAAGTAACTATTTTTTGAGATTGTCCGTTCGAGAACTAAATTTATTTAGAGTTTTTTTAAACAAATAAATTTAGGATATTATTCTGCACATTTTGTTTTTTTTACTTGACCTTATAGATCGCCGAGTTCCCCAAAATCGATCAAAACGTAAAATACCATAAAAGTATCCGGTTCAAATCCATGTAGGAGTCTCTTCTGATCTGAGGCCGATGGCCGAGTTTGTACACTGCGAGCGAAGCGAGTTTTTCAGCTGCGTGAGGATCAAAGCAGGCCGTGATTCGAAGCTGGACGCTCAGGTACAACAAATTCTACTAATATATTTCGAACACACAAACAGCTATTCAGCGCCTTCATGAGTAATTAATTTCCCAAATTGTTGGTTGAAACCCTGAAATATACAAATTTAATTTTGCAAATTCGCTCAACTCACGTCAGCGGTTTAGCTGCGTGGTCGAATTATTTAATTACCTAACACGAGCGAGGTTAATCTGAAGATGGAACATACGTTCCGAAACGCTACACATAAAGTTAAAAGTAAGTTGCAAGACTGAGTAAGTTCACTTAAACTTATATCAAATGAAGGTTCTGTGATTAAATTAACTATATTTGTTATGAACTGGTAAATTACTTGTTATATGAGTTATATGAGATGAACTATTATACTTAAGACATTAAATATGTTTATTATTTGTTTATTTGTTACTAATTGTATTTCTAAGTCAGTATTTTTGTTATAATGTAAATCTTGAGTATTCATAGTACACTTGTAGTCAAGAGAAAGTAAGAAACACTTTATAGCTCAGTCCAAATCTTCTCCCTCCCACCTAGAGTTTCATCGCTCTTCCCCCTATCTGTTTTACATGTTCTCCGTTAAACAAAGTGGTTCATATTTAACTGATAGAATAATTACACAAAATTTTAAAGCATGGTATTGCATTGTAGCCTTATATCAGAGGTCAGTAAACGTTTACTTGTGGTTTCCTAGCCTCAGATACTGTTCCGCGACAGATAGTAGAAAATGCCACAAAGTTTTGAACCGGTTAGTTTTTGAAGCACTTTATTCTTGAAACGTATAATGTGAACCTCTGTCATCTAATTTCACCTTTAATTGAATGAATACTTAAAACATATAGTTATAGTGATGGAGTTTTCAGACGGATGTTTCATAAAACAGTTCTGTGAATACTCAAGCATATAAACAGTGTATTGTTAACTAGATTCTGTTTCTCAATAAAATTGTTACTCAGCTGATGTTTCTTTGTTATTTTCATAGAATTCACAGCAAAGCTGTACTACATTTCCTGATTAGTTGATATTTACAGGGCAGGCAGCCGGGGCATGTTACCCGGTCGCCGGCTTGGAAGGGGCGCCAAAGGCAAGGCTCCAGCCCAGACTCGGGGCACCGGAAAAAGCAAAGAAATAGTAAACATTATTTTCTATATGTTACAAGTTACGATTTTCAAATAATAATGCATTATTTGTGCGTTTTGGTCTTCAATTTGATTTATATTTAATTAGATGTACTTTAACCGTTTCCACTCCAATTACTGAGGACCTAGTGTTGCTATCAGCTCCATTTAATTCTGAGCAAATATTGCACTTAATTTGCTACAAATAAGTATTTCTGTCAGTTCTAAAAGGCTGATTTTTTATTTGTAGTTTCTTCTATGACTAAAGTATAGATTGTTATGAAATAAAACTTATATTTTTAAGTATATTATTTTAATTTTTATTTATTGAAAAAATTTTTAATTTGTAACAAAAAACCGTAAAAAACAAGAATTTTGGATAAATTTTCAACGTGAAAACCTATATTTGTTGCTTGTTTTTTTTTGCCTACATCCTTACAAACAAAATTAAGTGGTTTACAAATGTTTTAGACACAATAATACATTATAACAAAATTATAATTGAAAAACAAGTTTTTTCTAAAAAAAAATAGTTTTGACACCAACTTGTTCAAAATTGCCTCAAATATTTATTTTATTGCTTAGCAACAGCATTATTTAGGTGAAAACTAGTAAGAAAAGCTTTTTTCAAAACTTATTGGTAATATTGGAATCACTCAGGTTCGAAACAAAAGTTCCGTCGCCACTCCCGTCATTTTGTAACAAACTGCCGTCGTCTTGGTTCATTTTATTGCACAACAATCATTATTGTAAAAAGAACAATATTAAAAAATAAACTTTGAAATTACACACGATAACCTAGTACAACAAAACTAAACAATGCGTAAGCTCACTAAAACACTGCGTAGTAAGTAGCAACCAAACAACGGCGAGAGCAGACAGCTGTTTACGAGCGGTCGAAGACGGCAAACATTACATTTTCTAAGATTTATTTACAACAGAAACTGAAGTCAAATGGTTCTAAAAAAATTCGAAAGATAGCAGCACATCTCAAACTTAAACAATAGCGGTCAAAGTAACTACGTCCGTTCAAATGCAATCAAAGAACGTTGTCATAGCGAGTTCGGGGCTCACACGACATAGGAGTTCATGCGGATAAGTAGGGTGCGGGACTGCCCCGACACTCGAGTGGAAAGGGTTAAAAAAAAACCCCTTTCCACAGGTGTTAACCCTGGAAGGAGTCATGTTAATTCGCCCAGATTTTTTGCTGTTGTGCAAGCATTTTTTTCAAAAATTTGCCAAATATACTAATTATATCCCAATCCAAAAGTGTTCAATATTTTCTTATAGAAAAAGGTCCAAACAATTTGTATGTGCAACTAAAAAATTGAATGATATAAAATTTTAAAAGATATTAGCTCAGGAAGCTAAATATATCCTTACCCCGGGTGAAAGGAGGTAAGAAGGTCGTTTATTGAATAAAACATGTGCATTTATATATTTTTGGAATATGCCCTGTAAGTTTTCTAGTACAACAGATTGTAAAATTTCAAAACAATGACTGCTATCGGTTCATATCTAACTATTATTTCACTCCCTTTGGACAAAATTAGAGTTCATTTTCCCCCATTTACTGAGACAAACTAATAACCTTTAACTTGTCAAAATTAATTCAGTAACTCAATAGTTGTGAGAGCCACACACAAAGGGTGGTAAAACACAACCCTTCGTTTTGGTTCCGTCATCAGGTAAACAGATGTAAAGCATTTTAAAACCCAAATTTTTTCATTTTATTCAACAACATATATAGCAAAACATGCTTAAAAAAATCTGGTTAAATATATATCTTAAACTAACAACAAACTTGCAGTTGAACACTGTTTTACAATATTGCAACATTCCAATTTGGTGATATTTTCACACCAAACTTGTCTCAAATTGTTTTTACAATAACAACCTTACACTAATAAACTTGATTTGCTCTGAATTCATATAAATGGTTAATTCTAAAACAAAAACTTATAAAGGTTTCAAGCTTAAATTTTACTAGTCAAAGGTTGCTATCCTGTGTAAATTTGGTACCCCCACAAAAATAAGTTTAACCACACTGGCGTTTGGTGTATTATTTTAAACACTTTTTTAAAGGTGTAAAATAATTTTTTCATGATTTTGTAAGCTGTAATATTTTAGATATTCTTGAAAATGTACCTAAAAACTAACTTATCTCTTCTATTTTTAAAAGTAATGAAGTTCAACATTTTTTAAGTAGTAGTGTTAAGACACACATAAGTTCTAAAATGTTTAGTAAAAGTGTTAAAATATTTGTTTGTGGCCCATAGAGTGCTAATACTGAAAAAAATAATGTAAATCTATATTCAATAACATTTTAAGCCCCTGCTAGAAGTGGCGCCACAAAACACTTCAATGCATTCACTTAAGGTGCCACTGGTTACTCAAATGTTCTTTTATAAGTTGCTTCTCTCGTATTTAGCTAATAACAGTTTATTTCATTTGTCTGCTTGTCCGGGCTAATCTCCGGAATGGCAGAACCAATTTTGACAAAATTTTCACTAACATGTAGACGATTTTTCAGAGAATATTTTAGCCTACTTTTTATTACAAAAATATTTAAAATTTCTTTAAAAAATTATGGATTTTGTGTGGACAAATGTTGGGGATACTGCATGTCTATTTCAATCTATGATTTACATTATGTACTCAACCACATACTTAGATCCAAGTGCCTCTGTCCTAATCAATCATAATTTCCGTAAAAAATGTAAAAGTTATGAACAAAATTAGGGATTTTGTGGTTTGGCACCGCCATAATGTCACCGCAGGGGCAGAGACCCTAGTTGTAAATAAAACTAGATCTCTAAGTAAATGAAAGCATTTAGAGTAAACCGAACTTTTTTATAAACATCAGAATCTAAACAGTAGCCAATATAGCTCACTATGTCATGGATGTTTCGAATTTATAAAAAAATCTTAAGTAGTTATTGAAAACAGAATTTACCATCAGTTTTAATTTATTAAGAATATCAAAATAATGTAACACAAGTGCCCATTTAACAATTTAGATTTTTTAAAGATAAGCAAATTACCTAACTTAAGCTTACCATTTTAGTTGCAGACGGAATTTAAAATAATTCATAAATATTTTAGTTACTGAAAAAGAATGCCAGTATTTTTACAATATTACTCCACAACAGAGATTCTACAATGTTTTCATCTTATGAGTATTGCACATAACTTGCCACCATCATATCAATATTATTGAATGAAACTGCTGAAACCCTAAGTTACATTTCTAAAACTAATAAAACATTTCAATACTACAAAATATAAAACAAACTAAAACAATGGTTAATAATATCGTTACTTGAAAGCAATGTGATCAATTTGAGACAAGTATAAAAAGTGAGCATATATTAAACTAACATTGGCACATCAATGAACGTATTTCTAAATTGACTAAAATTATTCGACTAGACAAAAGAAACCAGCTCCAAAAAAAATAAAATGGACGGTAATTGAAATGATCACAATTTTATATAAAATAGTTGAAAGTAATGATGTATATAATTGTTCAAAAAATATGTAAGGTTATCATACAGAATTAAAAATAATAATTGTCTTAGGTACCGACTTGAAAGGAAGTCTAAGAAATAAAGCGGCAAATAGCTCGGACAAAATGTATCAATAGTTGAAAAGCAAATCTAGGTCCTGAACTGAGAGAAAGAATTTTAAACTTTTAGATAACTTTGTGACTAAATTTAAAGAAATTATTTGGTATTCCTTTTTCTTCAGTAAATTAAGAGTAAAATCGTAGACCAAGGATGATTGTGGTTTTTAACGAGGTAGTCGGTCTGATAACTCGTTACAATGCAGAAAGCCAATTTTGTCATCAGGATAGCTTAGCCATAAAGTGTTGGCCCGTAAAGTAAAAGATCCTGGGTTCGAATCCCGTTCTTGGTCTATGTTTGTAATCTCAGGTCTTTGTAACTATTATAGCACGTAAACTAAACAGATGTTCACTTTAGATCTAGAAAAAAAAAAACTTCTAAAAATTTTGTTCTTTTGCAAATTGTTTTAAAACTGAGGGGCGGGGATAGCACCGCCTGTACAATGATCGTACATATTGTCGTAGGTTTAAATGTACTTATTTTCCTTAACCTTTATGGAATTATTACTCTCCGCCTTTCATTAGTCCTATAAATAGGCAATGAAGCGGACGCTGATCAAACAATGTTCAACATCTCTTGCATTATCGTGCAATTTGCCGCTTTTCTTCTCCTGACCATCCTAACATAACAAGTGGATGACAGCGAAAGGAAAAAGTTTTTTTTTTTTTGAAACTATACAAGGGGCAGTGAAACAGGAGATTTTGTCTAGTGAGTTAGGGGCGGAAATGATTGAGTTAAACGGCTAGGTACACATCCAAACATTAAATCATAATGGAGTGTTAAACCAACCAACAGTATGCTTTCACATTGAAGTTCTCCTATAAAAATGGTACTTATTTTGTTGCTAGACTTGTATTCTGTGCCCATTTCAGAATAAACCATAATCTCCTAGTGCTGTCAGCATACGCAATAAAATTGTTCGTACAAGAGCCTGATCAACTGTAGAAGTTGGTGAATGTGCAAGAACTAGTGAAACTCACAAAATTATTGAATAAGTGAGACGAATATCTGGTAGATCATGTCTGCACTACACCTTGTACTATCTAAAAGAGTACAAGGATGGCTCAAAAACAAAGGGGAATTCAGGTGCAGGAATTTGTGGTGGAAACCTAAGGCATGTGTGCTGCCGATGGGGGAAACCCAACAGTATTCCAAACAGGAAGTACAGTTCTGCTGGAATGTGCCAGAGAGAATCTTAGACTCGATCATATGAACAGAAAAATTTGCATTTATACAGATAGCTAGGCAGCTTTGAAAGCCTTGAGCTCACATGAGTTCAGGTGAAAACTAGTCTGGGAATGCGTCGAATCCATGAAACAGCTTGCAGGTCTCAACGAGGTTACACTCTGTTGGGTACCAGGACATGTTGGAATAGATAGAAATGAATGTACAGACAAGCTGGCGAAACAGGCATCAGCTTCTGAATTCACAGGACCTCAACCTTTCTGTGGCATACCCAAGTCGGCAGCTATGCAGGTGGTTGCTGACTGGGCAAGACTGGAACATGGAAGGAAGTGGAGGAGCATCCCTAGATTTGAGGATGAGCAAACTTTCACTTCTTGGTCTATCAAGATAAATTGCATATGACATTCTGTTATTGAGTAGGTGCAAGGTAAAGAAGGCGGTCGCTCTAATCACAGGACATGGCCAGCTTAGAAAACACATGCAGAACATGGGCATTTTTACTGGAAATCCTAAATGCAGGAAATGTGGCCTGCAGGAGGAAACCGCAGAACACCTAATCTATGAGTGTGAGAGGCTGGAACAGATCAGTTATGGAACCTTTGGTAAATTGAACAAAGGACAAACCATACCTCAAGATAACCTTGTTAAAAGTATTCTTAAGTTTAATGGGCTTATGGATCTTGACAAGGATAACTGAGGGATCAACATCCTTACGTGGGAGCGCAATAAGCCCTAGAGGCTGACGTGCATAAGGTTCTGGACCGCCCACAGAAGAAGAAGACTAACAGGACTGTTCTAGTAAATGCGAGTTTTAAGCAGCGCCTTAATGAACACTTGAATCAAACCAGACGTCTTCTTTCGGATGTTATTTTACAAAGAATTAAATTATGTTCACTAGTTTTCTTTATTGCTTTTTGAGTTATTTTTAAATCACCCATTTCACTGCCCCGTCCTTATAAACCTAGTCGGAGAGTGTTTGTAACAAAAATTTCTAGTTTTACTAAAGCATAAGTAGTAACTGAAAGTTATTGCTTTAATTCTATTTAAAAACTTTTATTTTGATTAAATCATAATTCGTAAATCAAGTCACAAATGTTACGGTCATCGAGAATACAAAATAACAACATCTAACATCAGGTATATAATGTAGGTTCTTACAATAAAATATTCTACTAACACACAATAACCCTGTTTCTTCAATGCAGGCAATTCTTGGAGCTGATACACAGAATTAACAAGACGCAAAAAGCTTTATATTTAGTGACGCAACACTTTATACAACCAAATATATAGTTAGTTGACACATTGATAAACATATTTGTTTAAACAAAATGTTTACTAAGAAATGATTTGTTTGCTGTAGAGCTGTTATTGATGAAAATAATATCGATAAGTATATATTGTGATGGTTACAAGCAAAAATCAGTAGACATAACTATTCTAAATGTACATATCACAGCCAAAACTCTAGATTAATATTTGTAATAGGCTTACTTTTAGTTCTGAGAATTATTTTAAGCCATACAAAAACTTTTGCTGACACATTGTGTTTGATTTTTTTTTAATCTTAAGTGCTTTCATCTCAACTTCTTTTATATCCTCTTATATAAGATGTAATTTTTAACGCCTGAATATAAAATGATTCACTACTTCTAATTTAAGGATTAAAAACATTTATTTGATTAAAGTTCTAGTGTATATAAAAAATACTGAGAGTATTAGTTCCGCTAGTCCTATTTGGCTGAATTGTATGTTTCTTTTGCAATTATTTAGGGCTGTAAAAAATTTCAACCATATAAAATCCTAGTTATAAGAAAAACGTTAAGAGGTGTTCCGCTTGTGCAATTTGGTAACTAATTGTCTCTTGTCAAAACAGTTCTATACTATATTTATATTCTTCACCTTTATTTAAAGTCCCAGTTCATATAGAAGAACGAGTAAATGTTTTGGTGAAGTATTTTGTTTGGTTGTCCAAAAGTTAACAAGGATCTACAATTTTGGTTTAAGGACTACAAGTGCAAATTTCATTCATCTAGAGTAATGTTTTTTATTCTGATCATCAAAGATTTGTAGACAGACACAAAGACATAATTCCAAACACGTTTTATTTTTTCACAGCCTTAGGGAGGTTAAAACATTGTTTTCATCAAATTTTAAGAATGAAAGTGCATTTAACCGAGTGACTTTGGAATGTCCAGGGATCCATTGGAGATGTATACATTTAAGTTTCGGCCAATTCTTATGACAGATCATATTTTTATATAGGTTGCATAAATTTGTGGTGGAAGTAAATCGGTTTGTAAGCTGCAATTGCCCGGAGAGATGTTTTGAGAGTCTGTAAGAATTTAAATCCTGTGTATGTTTAAGAACAGCTGTTATTGCTAGAAGCTCTGATTTCACGTTTGATTTGCCAGATGACTATAAAATGTTAAGAATATGAACAAATATCCCCAATAAAATCGTCCTATTTTTATTTTGAAGGGGCTTAATTAGTACACTGCAAATATTGGAGTTGGAAGATTGTATCTATCAATCTTATAAATTTTTATTTTCCATGCCACAGTTCTTCATATTGTTGAAAATATCTATAATATTGAAAATAATTTGATGTAAATTTTTAAAAATTAGTTGTCTCAACTACTTTTGTCAAATCCTACTTATCTACTAACAAAAAAAAGTATATAAAATTACCGAATTTCGTTTATTTATCGTCATTGTTCACTTAACTTATAAAATAACAGTAAATACTTGTTTAGAGTTCTTACGAAGCAATAAATAATTGAATACATTAGAGATGTTGGCATGCTCGCAATTAGATGTAAAAATATTGTTTTTAAAACTCTATAATAACCCAAATGTTGTTTGTAAAAGAATCGTTCATTGCACAATGCAGTTCAAATTAACCGATTTCAATAAGAAGTAACTAATAAAATCAATGCGCTAAATTTTTTTTAAAACCACAAAAAATGTGATAAATTAATATAAATTCTCTAGCATTGATTTTATTTTTTGTTACTTCAACGGATTAAAATAAAAAAATAAAAAAAATAAAAAATAAAAAAATAATGATTAAAATACCTTCCAAACATACAATCACAAGCTAAAGACATTGATAAACATTTACAATACATTTGATTTGTTGTGATATCTTTAGACGTATTTACACATTTCAATATACAAGATTATTATTTTGTTAAACTTCATTGAGCAGAAAATATCATTAATAAATTACATTATTTCCTTAGTTAAAAAATATCAATATAACCATAATATGCGTTTCTATAGAATTAGCCTAAAACGGCGTAGATTAATAATTAACAAAAATACATTTTTATAACAAATTAAATGTATTCATAACAATTCTGTTCAGTTTTACTCATTCCAGTATCCGAAGCATTTAAATAATAATGTTCAGGAATGGTAGACTGTTATTATGCCGTCACAATGGGAACGAGTTCGAGAACGTTCTAGTGAACTGACCAAAGGATAAACAAGTTAACAAATACAGTAGACTCACAATTATCTGGCCTCCGTCTTATGTGACCCAACTTTTTAACGCCAAGTTTACTTTGTTGATTGATTATAAAATTTGCTAAATATATATGAGACCGAAGTTCCGGGCACTGTGAGGACACCACCTTTTATTGAGTCAGAGAGGATGGGTTACATTATTTGTAGTTAATTACGATAATTTTGCTTAACTTTTTTCTTGCTATTATGTTTTCCTCTCGGAAATGAGCATTGAAGGGGTCAACTTTTCTTCTAATTTTCGAGGGGATAAAAAAGACGTATTCACAATATAAATGCTTAAATGGAAATTTTAATTACGTTTTTTGTTCTTACCTAATTTTGTTAAAACAAAATTAAATAATTAATGTAATTTCATTATTTAAAATAGCAACTAATGCATAATAGTATAAATTTACAACTTTCTATTTTACTTTAATTCAATAGGCCTAATG
>JAGFPH010004311.1:45508-58444 GCA_018207615.1 Philaenus spumarius | reverse complement strand
TAGTCTGTTCCTCTCTCTCGCACTCATGCGTGTTTAGTTTAGTAATTTTGAATGGTTTCTTTTGATATTTTAAATGATTTTTATATAGGGATATATTTTGAATTGTTACAATAGAAAGGTCACATTATTGTTATTATTTTTTAAATGAAAAATTAACTTTTTGTTTGGGGTAGGTTTTTCTTCAAGGAATTTTTTTTGAATTCAACCTTAGGTTTATTGAATTAGGTTCAAAATAGTAAATAACATTTATGAATATTATATTCATAAAATTTTAAATAATCACGACTTTATTAAGAAAAGGGCAATAAGAACCTCCACAACTTATCACTTATGTTTCGGTGTAAAAGGAAAGAACAGGGAATTTTCTGATCGTCAATTTTTGAATCTTAAGTTTTTAACATCAAAAGAAAAAGAGTTATTTGATATAAACCAAAAACCAAATTCTATAAAGAAGGGGACGTGCCAAGAGTTATTATTGCTTGGTCACTATGGCCTATAAACCTACAATTTAAAACAAAACCTGAGATAATTTTTGTACAAATAGTTCAATTTTACTAGACTAAAACATCTTGTTTTGCTCTCCACCCACTTTTAGAAATATCTAGGGGTGAGCGAGATTGAATTCGAGACCAGAACGGGATGTTGTTTAATACAAATAATCGAGATCGAGAAAAAGACGAGAGCTGAGGATTAGGAACAACCGAGAAACGAGAATTTAATACATACAATTTATCGAGATCGAGAAAAAACGAGAATAGGCCTATAGTTTTTGGAATAAGAATGAAACTAAATTTTAATTTCAAGTTGTTAGTGAGAAATATCAAATACCTTTTTACATCGTTGAAAGGAATATAATGTATATGGGGACAAGTTAATCTTCTTTTGCTATTGCGACTAAGTTTATGAAAGATATTACAAATATAATGTACCTCATAGATAACTACTTTTTACAATTGACTATTGATTCATAATCCTTTACACTACATAAGCAACATAAACCAAGGCTACATAAAACTCAATCTCTACTATGCTAAGTTATTTCTCATAGTGTCAATTAATTTAAATAAGATATTGCGGTTTTATATCACATCCCTGTTTAGTTGTTTGGAAAACTTCTGTTTATCTTCTTTTCATTCTAATGTAACATTTTAAGTTTCATAAAAAGACTAAAAACAAAACTCAAGATTTTAAAAACGTATCGAGAAAAGTACAACCGAGAAATGAATTTTATTCTTGACAACGAGGTCAAGACGATATTGAGTTATTTCTCGTTACTGCTCGAGAGTTTCGAGATCTTGTACACACCTAGAAATATCAAGATTTATGTCGCTGCATATTATTAGTACTAAAAGTTTGTTTACATAAAAACCAATGGGAGATTTGAATTCTACAGTAAAAAGTAAAAGAAAGAGAAAAAAAGTAAAATTGTTCGATAACCCACTTCTAGTACTGACCCCTTTTATTGTAAACACTGTATTTATAATTAATGCTGCAGGGTTTGTTTTGTTACTTTACTGTATATTTTATTTTAAATTTTCTCAGTATGCTCTAACATATAGTTTTAATAAGTACCTTGTAATTATTAAATATGAAACTATTATATATAAAGTAGTATTATCTATATAAGTTGTAAAATTCAAAGGAAGCAAAGAATCCGGCTTATTTCTATTTAGTTTACCAGCCGGTATTTAGGCCCGATAATCGTGAGTCAACTATGAATCATATTTTAGACAATAGTTTAATTTTCAAACAATGTATTTTTAACTTCACTTTTTTTATTGTAATTTTTATTACTATATTTTTGATTAAGAACAATAACTTTTAATGAATCAGAACAATCATCTGTTTCAAGTTAACCTTCTTGACGGCATAATAGTAATTTTATTAAATATATAAAAAAAAAACAACAGGTACAATATTCAAACACATTATGTTTTCCTCGTCATCGTGTCGTTCCATTTATGATCGCTTAAATTAATTACCAAAACTGTGATGTTATCCAAAGAACCCCTGTAGTACGCCTGTAATGTGATGCTTTTAGCTCCGAAATGCGACTCGCCCAAACGTTCCTTGATGAACGTAACAGCTTCTTCATTCGTAAACGTATCCCAGAGTCCGTCCGAAGCTAGAATTAAGAACTGCGGTCGATGATCGGCCAGGTTGAAAGTTAATATATCGGGATCCGCTATTACCAGTCGTTTATCTTTGAGAGGATAATCTCCCAAAGCTCGGGAAGTGGCGAGAATGCCAGCGACTCTCCAAACTCCGTTGAAGGTTATGAAACCACCCGCTTCTTTGATTCTTTTCCTCTCTCTCATCTGAAAACAGTTGCATGGATTTCAATAATATCAACACGTGTTGCTCTTAACTAACATGTACGATAAAAAGATGAGCTGGTAAGCGCACGATCAATTATATTTAGGAAAGAATACGGGAATTAACCATTACTTACAGAAGTTTGAAGGTCTATGGAATAAGGAACGCATATTTTGCTTAAGTAGGTCTACTAGAATTCAAAAACCAAACTATTGGTAATGATAAAATGATTTAATAGCTGTCACATTCATGTTTATCACCATAAACAAGAAAGGGCTTGACTGGACCATTAAATTCTAAAGAGATACGAGGAAAATGTATAAAAACAGCATACGCTAAGCAAAACAACGAATCGGAGAGCTTGATCTATAAAGGACCAATAAAAGCAGTTTTAATAAATGACTTAGGACAAACATGTGCAGATACCAGATTTATGGGTTCCGCCTTCCTTCTTGGCTCGGCATTCAAAGTGGGTGGACATGCGGTGTTTTTTTATTATACATTATTATTTTGCAGTTTTGAGTAAATTTTGCTTTTGTAAATAATGCAATAAACTTGTTTTTGTTTTATTTTGTGTTGAGAAATGACATCAACAAGTCGGACGAATTTGGATACCCTCCGATATTCGTTAAGTACCATTATTTCACAAAAATGTTATTGTTTAAATAGATTTTTGAATAAATATACAAATAAACATGTCGACGAACTTAAATAAAAGGGTTACGCATGGATTGGCAGAAAATTCTACTCAAACTGATCATATGGATCCTAGCAGATATAATTTGTATAATAATTTTAAATATAAATACAATTGAAATATTTAAACAGACAGTGTATTTACTGTAAAAAGTATTTTCAAAGCTCTAATCATTTGTATTAGGTACTACTTTTAAGTTCATAAAAAAAAAAAATTTTTGTTTACTTGTTTGACCTAATATATTCAAAATAGAACTACTCAATGAAATTTTTTTTGTTAAACCTCTATAGTATAAAATTATTTATAATAGTCACATTTAGTATAAAAAGTATTTTCAAAGTTTTAAACTCTATTATTGTTATTGTTAATTTCATTACAAAAGAAAATTTATTGATTTTTCTGACCAATTATATTCAAAATAGGCCTACTCAATGATTTTTTTTTAAATCTCCAAATTTTTTTCTTATCTCAGGTTTATTACAAACAAAATGATATGCAATAAGTTATATTTACTGTTTATGGTAATTTTTTGTCGAATTTACAAAAAAATCTTCTTCAAACAGTCATATTTTAATTGGATCTGGTGGAGCAGCCAAGTGTCAAATAAATAGAGTGCAAAAGGTTAAGACTGTGTCTCTAATACCACTATGTACTCAGTTGCAGATTAATGTAAAGTGTTTCTTGTACACGCAAGACTTGTTCATTAAAGCCTGAATACTGATGATTAACATGCGCATATTGTTAACATAAAGAGTCAAAGGTTGATTAATATCACCTGATTACAGCATATTAGATAATTATAATTACACTATAGTTTACATTAATGTTGACTATTCAATTTATAATCGTGTAAGATAAACAAATTAAGCTATATCTGACCTAATGCAAAAAAACAAAGTTTGAGTCGTAAAAATATTATTTCTTAAATTACGAAACAAACACGTAAACAGAATTATTTATGTATCAAATGAAAGGAAATCCAACCAGGCACACAATATTTCTACAATTAATTTATTTAAGTTTTGCTGATCATGGTTTCATATGTGACATTTTTATGTCTAACTAGTAAGCCCGTGAAATATCACAGGCTGATTAATTAGATAGGCCCTACACATCAGAAATACATAATTTAAAAAACAAACTATTTAAAAACAACATTAAGGAATCCAGGCGTACCTAACTGTGCTGACGGGGATTTTTAACTCGGTACATGTGTACAATAATAAGGATTTATAAAACTGTAGAGGCCTATTTGTTAAACATTTTTATTTACATATACGTTATTGTATATTTAAAGAAAGAAAAAAATACTATCTTTTAATTGCATTTTATTTCCTATTGATCGAGCAAATGATTTAGAAGTTGTTAATATTATAGTGAAGAAATTAATAATTGAATATGTTATACTAAGATGTACGAATGTTTCCAAAGCTAAACGAATAGGTATCCCTTCTTTAAATTTGTATAAACAAATATATTGATGATAAAAGGTTATATTTATATACAGTTTATATCCTCAAAGCAAATAATATAATGTATATTATAGCATACATTAGTTCTATAACTCAAATTAAAAAAAATTCCTTCACAAGAAATTATAACGATTGAAACCCAATGATTGAAACCCGATTGAAACATAACCCCAAACTAGGGGTCTGCGGGTACCCGAATTTTCGGGTTTCAGGCGGGTTTTTTTCACTACCCGATGGTCGGGCGGGTCCGAAATATACGTTAAAACTCGGTCGGGTATTTTCACGCACTCGATAGATTCGGGTAGTGAGAAATTTCAGGACCGATAAACTCGGGTAGTGAGGAATTCAGTAACATTAAAGAGTAAATTACCTAAAGAGTAAAGGCACGACTTGTGTTTTATGTGCAAACACGACTGTAATAATATCATCTTATTCGTCTTACTAATCCGTGCATAGGCACACTCGTCCAGCCTATTATTATCTATGTAGTATAATTCGATACTTGGGAAATGACTAATCGATAATTTTTCCAGAATTTTTACGAGAGAGCCTTTTCTCCGACAAGTGACAACTGCGATATGATATTAATTTGACTTTCTAAACTAAGGTCAAAATTCCCAAAAATGAAATTCAAAGACGAAATATCAACATTAATATAGACAAACGGATACCTGGTCGGCGTAAAAGTTTCCTTAGTCATAACAGTTCATTCAAGACCATCTACAATTACATTTATTTGTAGATGGTCTTGGTTCATTTTTGTTTTACAGTCTGTGTTTTGCGATTCTGTGTTCGTTGAGGTTATAATGAACTTCCGCTTCGTTTCACTCACATGGTTCATATCACGGTCCACTTTTGTTGTAGAACGGTCAGCTTGTAGAACAGTTGGTATTTTTAAACCAGAATATTAAGAGAAAAGAAGTTTTTAAAGTTTAACGTTACTGTATAAGTGTTCAAAGTGAAAAATGAATTAGGCCTAGTGGTTTATTGTTGCAGTTTTTTTAGTTTTTAGTTTTTTAGTTTCTACATTATTAAAAGGGTGTAATATGTTGTTTTGTAGTTTTATTTGTTAAGTTAATTACATTCAATTAATTACATCCATAAGTATAATTTGCTTTTATGAGTTGTATATTTTAGAATAAACATAACAATTTGTGTAAATAAATACCTTCAAATATTAAGTCAGCTCTTCTTACATTTACTGCACCTGAAATAATTATGCTGTTTATATTTATTTATTTAAAAAGTTGTGTGTACGTGACTACGTGTACAATTTAGAATTTAATTTACCAATGTTAAAATTGCTAATTGTACATAAATCAAAATAATAACGTAGGAAATAGGGGCCTTTGTAATTGTGTATTTATGATGTTAGTATAGGTACATTGGTAGTATTTTTAGAAATAGAAAAAATACTTCAATTGGCCTAGGCTAATAGTTTAGGTTGATTACTTTTTATTAGTAACCTAATAACTTACTAAGTTACAATATAATATTTCTGAACTTGGTGACAAGTGCTAAATTCAGAGAAAAAAGATTTATTTTCTAAATAATCACTTCTTTGTGGTTTTGTTTACTACCCGACCCGAACAAAGTAAAACATTTCACTACCCGACCCGAGGGAAAAATTTCTCTACCCGACCCGACCCGACACAAGGGAAAAATTTCACTACCCGACCCAAACCCGAGCTGAGTGAAAAATTTTACTACCCGACCCGACCCGACCCGAGGGAAAAATTTCACTACCCGACCCGAACCAAAAAATCACTACCCGCAGACCCCTACCCCAAACTATAAACTACACTGTGTTTAAGTATTACAGATGATGGATAAAATCAGCTGTTATATTATATTATATGTTACTCACGTACGTACGTACACTCGCTTTTATTTAAACAAATTGCTATAAATAATGGATATGATGTTAACTACATTGAAAAAATGTAAAAAAATAAATTAAAAAACAACGCTAAATTATTTATATTCTCAACAGATGGGTTTAATAAAACCGCACCATGGCGTACAATCGACTACACTGGTAAGGTTAGTTGTTTGGTTGGGAATAATATTTGGGAAAAAATCAGCTTTTTTTCTGTAAGAACAATTTTATTTAGGGAAAATGTTAGTAATTTGTAAGTGGTGTTTTATAAACTGACAAGTAATATTTGTAATGCAGCTTATGTACGCCAAACAAAGTTTTAATATATTGTGTTTGCGAGTTATAACTTTGTTACCTGTTGAGGTTTGTGATCAAATGAAAGCGGGATAGCATTTCCTTTATTGTCACACATTACTCCTCGAGAATCTCCCACATTGGCAACTATTAACTGAGATCCTTCTATTAGAGCTATCAATGCGGTAGTCCCTGCAATGAGATTTACAAATGTTTTACTTTTAACTAGAATGCACGCACTTAAAATAAAAATACATTTAAATTTGTTACTTAAATTTAAAACAATAAACAAAATCAAAGTATAAAATGCTTCTTTTTAAACGCCTAGGTCTTAAAAGGCAGTGTATTACAGTAGAACCTTGATTAGCCGAGATAATCGGGACCGGGCAGACCAAGGATAAAAAAAAAACTCGGTTATTAGGTAGGTAGGCCGTGAGAAAACCATTGATCGCATCAACCGCGAGTTCCCGCATCATTTACATCGTTAAAGGCGGATTTGGACCTATAATTATTTCAAAATCTATTTTATTTGGCTTTAAATAATATAGTTTTAAATAAACAAAGAAGGTTTGGTAAATGTATTCAAATGAAAGAAATTGGTTACTGTAAGCTACTGCAACAAAAACCACAAAAATAATGTCCCCGAAGTTTTTTCATGCTTGCTTTTTTCACTGATTGTCTAGCCTCTTCTTTATTTGAATACCGTTGAGATATAAACTTTTTAATTTCTGATCTATTTCGTCTCCAATTCACGACAGTCACTTCGCCAACACCTAAATCACTTGCCACTTTTCTTATTGAATCAACTGATAACTTTTCTAATCGCACTGATTTGAATAAAAACCCCGAACCACAAAGCAAGGAACAAAAACAATAACTAAACAACTAAATTGTAAGATATGTTTATTTCGCTACCCTTATGTACTGAGTAGTGTTAAAACCCTTTCATCAGGATGATGACCATGTCATCGAAATGTACATAAGGGTAGCGTAATAAACATAACTTACAATTTAGTTATAGTTTTTGTTCCTTGCTTTGTGGTTCGGGGTTTTTATTCAAATCAGAGTGATTTTTATATTCATTGTTGATAGCCTTAGAACTACATATATTTTATATATATTATTTATTTTCTGTCAAATGTAGTCTGTATTTGTACTTTACCTTTTATGTAACTATGTGTTTCACTGCCACAGGCAGCATCATCAAGTGTAGCAAAGTTGAACAAATTTATTTATTTATGTGACGTGTACGAAAATATGTGTTACCGTAAGTGTTGTGTATATATAAGTGTTTGAGTGGACATAGATAGCTATCACACGTCACATAAATAAATAAATTTGTTCAACTTTGCTACACTTCTTGATGCTGCCTGTGGCAGTGAAACATGTAGCCACATAAAAGGTAAAGTACAAATACAGACTACATTTGACTGAAAATAAATAATATATATAGAATGATTTTGTCGCCACAGTGCTCTTTTATTTGTTTAATCCATCTAATCGTTTAGTTGCTTCCCATTTTTGATTTAAAGATAAAACAACATGCTTTTGCTTTCCACTCTCATTCACTATGTTTAACACCGACACCGATTAAAAACAAAAGAACAAAATAGAGTAGCATGGATGAGAAACAACTCTTGGGAAAAGGATGGCGAGCTCTAAATACGATGCAGCGAGGAGATGAGTGTAAACAGGCCCAAAGACTGCTTCGTCATTCACTACACCACCTGTCCGCTAAAGGTCACCATACTTTTGGGTAAGGAGGGGAAATATTTTCAGAATGTACAAGACAAACGACAGTTTTGTTTTGTTTCCGTTCAATCTAACACAAAAGTTTTTATTATAAATTCACTTATTGAGAAATTGTCATGTGTTTTGTAATTGAAATATGTGTTAATTATGACAACTTAATTGAATCAAAATGCAACCTTGTTTACCAGATCTAATTACATACAAAAAGGGTTAACCCAAATCAATTTAATTAATTATTGAGTGGTGAATGCATGCAAACATTTAGACCTACGAAAATTACCAAAACAATTTATTTTTTTTTTAAATTTTGAAAACAAATTGTTTTATTAGCCTATTTTTTTTTACTTTTCAAAATTAATTTTTACAAAAAAAGGTATAAATATATTAATTAGTGTTTAGATATTATAAATGTGAATTTTAAATTAAACCATCATGTTAAAGGCCTATATTTATATTTTCTGAAATTGATTTTATGAATATATAAATTGATCACACCAAATTGTCCTGTGTTATAGTAATTTGGCATTTAACCCTTTTTACCAATTATTATAATTGTGTTTGAGTACGTAATAAATTTTACGGGTCAACGTTTCAAATGGAGTGATCAACTGTTATCTGAAAGACAAGTTCGAGTAGAAGGCGTTAATTTAGCTTTGACATACATGTGTATTCTCTCCACTTAGTTAAATTAACCTCTATTGGACCCAGTCACCTTATAAATTTATAACGCATTGAGAGTGGTAGAACGTAATATTATTAATAAACAATACCTGCGACATCCATAGTTTTTTTAGCAGCTTCTACTAGAAGTCTATCTGCAGCCAATACTTCATCAGTTAAAAGTCTTCCGTAATTAATTCCACAACTAGCATCCAGGTAGGATTCAACCGCAGGAGTTGCATAGTTTGCATTCCCACCTGGCCTTGTGGGCCTAACTTCTCTTGTTATAGGTCGGTTTAACGAGTCCAACTTTTGCAATAACAGAGGATCGGTTACCATCCCAGCGCTAGACTTCTTCATACATTCATCCGTGTGCGATGCGGTTTTACGGAAGCTTTGTTTCCGACCTAAAGCATCTCCACTTTCAGTCAACTTCTTAGTATCAAGCTTGGGTGATGGCGGTACTTTGGTGCTCGATGGTACGTACAGTGAACTTTTCTCTCGAATGCCTAGTGCCATTAATTTCTTCAATTCAATCACTTTATTGTTAAGGTTGTTTATTAAATTATCCCTGGCATAATTTGCTGCAAACTAAAATAAAGAATCACAATAGTTAAATGGTAGCTGACAGGTGTAGAAAGTAGGCCTACAAGGTATAACACAGATGATAGATGTAATCCAAAAAGTAGAGAGATTTCAGTGGTAATCTTGCTATCAGGTTTTTCTCAACAATCTATATTTCTAAAAACCAAAAAATGTTTTGGCTAGAAACTGTTAAATATAAACTGACTAAAATAATATATTAAGAAATTTAGGTAGGCTATGGTAGTAAAAGTTTCTTGAACAAAAACAAACTACATATTTTGAAGAATTTAGAACAGTTTTTAAAAATATAAAATTATTTTTTTATCAAAATGCTCTTATATAAAAGTATAAATCAAATTTACATTATTAACACTTTGATGAGCAAGATTTTTTTTGAAATTTCTGACTCCAAGGAGCAAGATTATTTTTTTTACTAAACGGTTAGAACATATTTTTAAAACTGTAAAATAGGTAATAAATTGTAAAATTTTATTTTGTTTGTATTTTTAAAATAATTCAGAAATTTTGGTTTGGTTATGTAGGCAAACAATACTAGTTTTTTATTCTTATATGATAAGCAAAACGTTTTAGACATAAACATAAGAGATAAAATTATAAACATCGTTTCAGTATCATCAAAAACAGCAAGGCGCTCGATTCAGTATTACTATAATATGTGAAATCAGATTCATTTTCTGTTACAAGTTCACCTATTTCTTTGTCAGATATCCATCCCAATAAACTCCGGCCTAGCCATAATTTAACAAAAAAACTAACTTCCAGTTTGGAAAAAACTAACTTAGAAAATATAGCCTCGTATAAAATTACGACTATCATTAAAATCACCTAATATATATTTTGAGGTTAGATATACAACTCACTGCAGTACACAGTCACAATAGCATACTGCGAAAATACATTGTTCATGATTCAGAAGAGACTGTGTACAGTGTAGTCAGACTGTGTGCAGCAGTGTTGCCAGATTAGAAAAAAGTTATGAAAAATAACACATAGATAGCAGCACATCATAGGACATACTACATTAAATAGAACGTTTATAGACGTTGACGCTAACTCAACAAAAACTCTATGACGTTTTTAAACGGCGATGCTCTAAACGTCAATGACACTGCCTGAAGTTTTGAAACGTCATGCTCATCAAAAGGTTAATATCTAGAAAATAGCCTAGTGTATGAAGAAAATACATACTAGCAAATATATCACACAGTATTAAAAAACTTAAATGGATCAACTATATATTAGATTGTATGTGGTGTAAGTTTATGATACGCCTTCTTGTTGATGTCATCTGAAGACCTTTTCTTCTAGGCAAGAGAGGAATGCGCTATAACCTTAGGACATTATCACTGTTATTAACGTTAATCTAAACGTCTAAATGGGAAACTTTTCAACACTAAACTAAATACTACAAATGCTAGGAAACATAAAAAAACCCAGACAAATATAAAGAAATATTTTTTAAATAACCTAATCTTAGAAAAGTACCATCAAATCATCATAAAGCATAAGCCTAAATACAGAGCTACCTACCACTACCTTGATACTTCGTAAAATAATAGCCAATAGGCCTAATATAAAATTATTAGGCCTAAAATATAATATTTATAATACTTAGCCTAAACTAACTTAAAACTCTCATTTTAGTGACATACATCTCTATCTATAAAAATAAATGTTTGTTTTATTGTCCTCTGTAGACTCATAAACTATTCGACTGATTTCACTAAAAATTTTGGCGCAAATTAACATACGACCCTACGCCAACAGAAATGCAAGAATAAAAAAATATCCTGAAATTCTAACTTATAGCCTTTAGTCACAGTTTACCTGTATTCAACATTTAACAGTAGAATGAGAAATAAGATCGTCGCCTGAAAAAATATCTGCCAGGGGTTGTATAGTAAATTTATGCAAAAATTTCACATAAATTTGGTTATGATTTACTTTATTTCTGAACCCCAATCTAGACTTTAAGACTGATTATGTTATACAAGTATTACAGATCATTAATGCTTACCTCTCCTCCATGACCATCAAAAACAGCAAATAATGACACACCAGTGTTGTTAATATTTTCATTCACAACAAACCTATCTTCCATTCTCGGTCGGCGACCTTGTACTGCAAAAGCAGCAACTGATTCTTCTTTTAACTCCCAGCTTAATTTTCCAACATCTCCTGATGGGTTAACAAAAAACTGCAATTTTTGAACTTTTGATGCAGACCTTCCAAGGGTAAAATGTAACCTTCCTAATAAACTTCGACTCCAAACATCTACTGCTTGTAGGTAGAACAAAATGACCAATAAAAACACACTGCATATAATGATTTCTGGTTTTAAAACATATAATTTTAATATCCTCCAAATATACCCAAAATGAGTAGAATTTAGGGGTAACCCTACAGCAAACCTTGATAGCAGCTTCATATGAGAAATGTAAGTCTGATAAAATATTCTATCTTCTAACTCGTCTTCCATCTTTGCGCCACAGCTAAAATTGAATTGAGCTTTACACTTCAGTTTAACCAATATACAGAGTAAAAAATTGAAAAGGAAAAAGTGTGTGTTCAAACAAAATATAGTCGGATTTCAAACCGAGGGAAGTAATTTAAAGATACAGTATAACCAAATTAAAGTCTTCTAGTTTAAAAATAACATGCCCTTCTGCATTAAAATTTTGTTTGTTATGAAACACAAGAATTGCGATTATTTTATTTATTGGTAGAACTGATTTACTAAAATACTGAAATGAAAGTCCTGGGAAAACATAAATTGGACAGCTGATTAAGACATGTTGAAATAGAGCAGCTATTGCCAACGTACATTTTTGACAAAATTAATTTTAATATTTTAGTTTTTTGGAGGGCTTAATAAATTATTAAGAAAAATGTATAACATTGTTTTTTTTTGTAGTTGTTAAAGTAATTTGGTGCAACTCAACATTGTTGTTAAAGGCTTGATTTAAAATACAAATCTTTGTACTAATGAATAATTTATTGTTGACATATACCAAGGCCTTCTATATTAGGGGCTTTGCATACACCCGACTTTTTAAATAATGTTGGTACATAGGATTGAATGTTAATGTTTATAGAACAGCTGTTTGGAAATGGACAATCCGCCTGTTAGTGAAATGTAAACACTTTTGATTTCGTCAGACTTTAATAGTTTTATTTAATGTTATTTAATGTGATGCTGATAGTAAATTAGATATGAGCGAAAGAAAATTTAGTAGGGGGCTAGGAAAGCCTGGCATGGC
>JAGFPH010004311.1:8965-40508 GCA_018207615.1 Philaenus spumarius | reverse complement strand
TCACGAAGCAAGGGTATCTTATGAAAGGACCGGAAGTGGGCAGTGATAGAATGTTTGTCAATATCGGTTCAAAGTCTTTCAAACGTCGTTATTGTTATTTAAGGTATGTCAACCATTTCAGTATATATTTAATTTTGTAAATAAACAATGAGAAAACATTATTTTCGACATGATTGATTTCAGTTTTAGTTGTTTTCTTACAAAGGTGAACCATAGTGCGCCAGGCGAAGTTTTGGTCTGATGCACGCAGCGTGTGATGTTACACAAACCCATTCACAGTTTTTAGCTTCTCATCATTTTACTCTCCTTTATGATAATGCAATGAAATTTATAACATATATTGAGGTCCACTATATGATGCTACGTAAAAAATTTGAAAGATTTACAGTAAACCTTTCATAAGATACAGACAGGCATTTAAGAAGCCCACATTTTACCCCTCGCTCACAATTTTTTTTAAATCTGTTTTTTTTTTGTTCTTTAAGATTGATTTTATTTTTTAAACTACCTTCAATGTTACATCCGATTCGATTCTTCTGGGATGGACATCTTGGAGGTTTCCTTGCATGTCAACCTTTGGTTTATTGTGCCCACTATGTCTCTTGTCTAGCACGTTAGAAGCCTGTATCCCTTGTGAGGTCCAGGATTTTCTCCACCAAGTACTTCTCTTCTTCGTCCTTTGGTTGCTGGATTCCAAAGAGCCTCCTCCTTCTGTGATCCAGGCTCCCGCACTCAAGTATGGCATGTTTTGCGGACTCTTCGGCCTGATCACAAAGCCGAGAGCGTTGGTCGCCTTCAAGGATTCCAACTGTTGCTAGGTGTTTCCTGAACTGACCGTGTCCAGTAATGAGTTTTACACCTCTTTTTGAGCTGTAGTCGGTTTAACTTGATTAGGGATTTGGTAAGCTTAGTGTTTGGTCCCTTGATCAGTCGTTTACTCTGTGTATGCCCGGGTAATGTACACCATCTCTGGCGCTGCTTTATTTACTGCGCTCTTGGCCGTGCTACAGCTAATGCAGCACATTGGTTCCGGCCCCATAAATGGTGTGGATGCTCTTTTCTTTGCAGGAGCATCTGCCTTCTCATTTCCTGGAATGCCACGGTGTTCTGGCACCCATCTCATTTCTACCATATTCATTGCGGATTGTCTGATTAGTGTTAAGAGGCACTCCTTCACCAGTATGGACATGACTTGTACTGAGTCCAGCGCTGTTTGACTGTCAGAGAGTATTAGGATATGTTTATTCCTGTATCCTTTCGACAATCCTAAGTGGTTGAAAGCAGAGATTGCTAAGATTTCTGCCTGAAAGACTGTACAGTGTGTCCCAAGACTCACACTGATGTTTGTCCTTGGTGATGCGCTGTATACGCCATAGCCAGAATTGCTGCCCATCAAAGACCCGTCTGTGTACCAGACTAGAGTTCCTTTGTCCGATGCTGGTTTGATGTTTCCTTCTCATTTTTCGATGGTTACTGTGAAGAGTCTATAGAAGATGTACTCGGTGTCCATTGCGTCAGTCACTATGTAAAATTTGTTCTTGTCAATCTCTCTAGGGAAAAACTTTGCCAAGTTGAACAAAAACATCTTTGCGAGGCTAAATTTTTAAAAATAATTTCAGTATAGTATTAAATTGTATAGTTGAATGAGTTCATGATTACAATTAGGTAGACTAAGAATAGTAGTGCTGCTAATGGTCTGGAAGAAGATGTAACAGTTTTTTCTCACTAATTTTGTGGGCCGAAAACTTTTGGTTGGGGACCTGACATTTGAGGAATTTGTTTTACAACAAAAGATACCACTTTCTGAGTATCTTTCTGAAATTTTCAGTCATTATTATTTTATCAATAAATAAATTAACTGACATTTACTTATGTAAAGTAAATTTTTGAACTATTAACGTAGAGTTTCAAAATGTTCAAACAAATTTTTATGATTTATACCTAAGCCAAAAATGTGGAAAATTCAATTTGGAATTTTCCTGTCGACAACATTTATTATTTAATCACATTACTTTTGTTATGATCAACGGAAATGACCACCTAACTATAATGTAAAGACATAGTAAGCCTGTGAGTGCAACACAGTATTTTATTACGGTAATTTTGCTTTAAGACTAAAAGTAGTATTACTGTTTCAGGAAAGAAGTTGATGGAACGTATATTTTAGAACTGCATAAAGATGAAAAGAAAGGCGAAGCAAAGGCTACCATTGTAATGGATTTTTGTACAGAAGTTATTAGGGTAAATAATTTGGCTATTAGTTTTAATTTATTGAATTAGTGGCAGAAAATATTTTTATTTTTATTTTCAACTGTACACGTAACTTTACTTATTTCTATTTTACAAAATTTATTTACAGTAGCTATTCGGACCAAACGCTGTTTAGCGGGAATTCGGAATAGGCGGATTTCATGAATAATATCAACGTATTGACTTCTTAAGCATACGTTCTTACGCAGCATGCAGCAGACGCGGCAAATGCTCTTGACCTCACCTTACGCTACATCGAACAACACTCTTCATCAGGTCTGTTTAGTCATCTGACCGTAGTACCGCATCGTCTTAAAAAAAGATCGAGAAAAAAAAAGATCGAGGAAAAAATTCCCTTGAGATAATGAAAACGGAGGAGAAAAACGAATGAACACAACCGGAAGGTGACAACAAACTACTATTGATGAACTGTTGTATATATTCCTTCATTTTTTCTGAAGGATCCAGTACCCGTTTCACCGGAAGCTTGTATCGGCAGCTTCCTTCCCGCAAAACGGATGGAAATCGTGAAGAAAACAAAACCGGACAATTTCAACAAGCCCATTGGGATCAATGTGTTGTCAATTTCCGTTAACCAAAACGCAAGGCTAACGAAGGGAAAAACGGATGGTGTACACTTAAGTGTGTGTAAATTAGTTATATTTTGTGTTTAGCAGTGATTAAAAATGATTCTACAGAATTTTATATGGAGCCGACATGTACTGTAAGTAACTAGCTTTCATTCCAATTTGGTTCAGGTTTTTTTATCAAGCTTAGGCTCTATGTATTTTCGGAATAGGCGGATTTTTGAAATAGCGGTGCTCTACTGTATGTATAAGGTTCTAATCGTATTTTTCAAATGCAGGTCAAACAGTTTCATTAATAAGAATAGAATTCATTAATAGAACCTTGCCTTTATTTTTATGGGATAAGGTTATTACTCTCTAATCCTTTCTACCACCTAATAGGTAATTACATCATAATACATACATATTTTACAATATTTTACAAAAGCATATTCATAAATAATACATATAAAACAGACTCCACAAAACAAGATAAGCAACATTATAGGTTATTACTAAATAAATGAAAATACATAATTAGTTATTATTACTCATCCTTGCAACTGTATTTAAAATAAACGGTACCAGGAACTGGCACATACTTTCTCACAACCATATTAAAATTACTAAACAGATTCACTGTGACTTCATAATTGTAGGTGGGGTAGGAGAAGTGATATTAAAGTTGTAGGAGATAAACTAAATATTATTATTATTAGCTAGAGAGAAAACTATTCGATCGATTTCAAACAAATTTGCACAAAACACGTAGACCTGTATAGATGCACGAAAAACAGTTTTGAGAAATTTTGAAAAACAACCCCCTTTTTGGCCAAAAACCCCAAAAACAGTTATTATTATTTTATAAAAAAAACCGCTCCAACGATTTTGATCAAATTTGGCTTATTTTTAGCCTTTAATGTACCCTACCATATGCAAAAAACCGCATCTTTCTAAAAATTCTCGTTTAGCTAATAATAATAATAACTGATTTTTGGGGGTTTTTTGACAAAATGGAGAAAACTATTCGATCGATTTCAAACAAATTTGCACCAGACATGTCAAGTAGGCTTGTCTATACATGCACGGTTTTTTTGCGAAAAGGAGGTTGTTTTTAAAAAATTTTCAAAACCGGTTTTCGTGCATCTATACAGGCCTACTTGACATGTCCGGTGCAAATTTGTTTGAAATTGATCGAATAGTTTTCGCTCTAGCTTTGTATACATACAGACAGACATTTTGTAAAAACCACTTTTTTGGACTCAGGGGGTCCCAAAACGGATATTTCCACAAAAATCTCAACATCGATTTTTTTTGCGATCACTATACTTTCTCTATATTGTAGTATAGTGAGAAAGTAAAATAAAACTAATCATTCCATTACACTATAAGGCAAGGACACTTGATCTATTTTACTCAACAAGAAAGTTTTAAGTAATTTTGAAAACTGGACACGACTGTCAACAGATTAAATAGCTTCTGGAATTAAGTTCCAGAAGCGGCATGTGGACACAGTAAAGGATTTATTATACATGACGGTTCTATGTAGCGGTATAACAAGCAAAGTGGAACCTCTCCTAGTGTTCTTTGAACTGATATCGAAGGTGAAAACAAACTTTTCAGCCAAATAACTAGGCACTCCAGTCTGTAGGGCCGAATGCAGCGTAATTAAAATATGAAAAGATCGCAGATCGTTAGTTTTTAAGATACTAAGTTCTTTATAATAAGGAGTTAAATGAACATCGCGTTTTAAACTAAAAATTACATTGTATGCAGTAATTCTGTGCCCGCTGCAATTTGTTGGTCAGAACTACTTACAGGCATGCCATTGACTACGATGTCACAGTAAGCAAGTAAGGAAATATTAAGGATTTTACTAGGAATGCTTTAGTTTGGAGCGGTAAGTAGTCTTCCATTTATGGACAGTTGTAGGGAAGGTTGAAAATCTACCAAAATTTACTGAAGCAAATAATGGACATAGATGCTTTTCTTGCAAAATCTCATTATTTCTACCCAAAGAAATGAAATGATGGCGCTGAGAAACATTCTTTTAAAATAATGCGAAAATGGATACCAAGTATTGAAGAGTCGAAATCACTTTGAATTTCTTTAAATATATATAAATTGGACTTTCTACTGATCCTTTGTTTGTCTTTTCAATTCTTAAACTGGGCGACATTTTTTAAACTTGTTGCACCAAAGGGATTCCCATATTAAATTTAGTTCTTATCAAACAAACTAAGTTGATAATGTTGGAAACCAGAAATTGTGAATGGAGGTAAAACTTAAACAACTGATGCTCAGTGCAAACAGATTTTTTTAGGATTCTAGATAAAAAATTTAATTTTTTATTTATCACTCGACTTTTATGAAATTTTAACCCTTTGTGCTCGAATAGAGTCTTTAAAAAAGTTCCTCTAGAGTTGTAAGACCACTGAGAGTGGCCATGCCAGTTTCTATATCAGCTTAGAATTGTTTTCGCAGTCTTGTTCCTCCCACCTAGTATGGCCACTCAGAGCGCCCAATACAAAATCCTGTGAACACTCGCATGGCCATCGTGGGTGGACATAGTATTACGTATCTATGGGAACTTCTTTTTTTAAATTATATTATTTTCTTTGTAAAGTGCTGGAAACTGTAGAGAAACTGTGTGAACTATAATGTGCTTGCCCTCCTTTTATATCAGCTGTGTTGAGCTCAATAATATAACCTCCATATTTTTACTCAGTTCTGTGCTAGTCGTTGTTAGCATCGTGATAAATCGTTGATAGTTATAATATTATAAATTTACGGAAATGGATAATTTAAATTTATTAAGTTAGGCCAATTAAATTAAGTTAGGTGGTTTGTACAATTTTAAAACATTTTCTATATTATGGTTTGTCATTTAAAAACATGATTGTGTGTTTCCTATTTTGGTTTTCATATGTTATTATATAATATAAATATAACTATAACGTCTTTATGAGGTTTAAAATACTATGCAATACAATGTTTTCTATTTCAGATAACTTATATTTTGTCAATGAACAGAGCTTATTTATGAAATATTGATGTTTGCTATTTAACTTTTAAGTACTTATATATATGTAAAGTGATTTCAACAAAACAATTCTCCGAGCTGTTGATGCCATCCGGTGAAAATGGTAGCCGAGAACCAACCAACTCACGGTGGCCATCTGAGAGGACTAAGCTAACGGGAAATAATACAAGTTGTCTATGAATCGGGAGTAGCCACTGGTAGTGGCCTTTCGAGCTCAAAGGGTTAAATACAAGTAGTTTTCAGTAAACTAAAATATTTGGCGAAACAGAACTTTTTAACAGTAACCAGAACTAAAATGGCGAGACAAAACACAATGGGAACTGCAAGAGCGGTAAGCGGTAGTGCATTAAAAGCATCATGTTATTCCATTGTATTGTAGTATTGATGTCTTTTTGCAATTGGCCGCCGGGCTGTTCAAACCACTTGCAAAAAAGAAACCTAAATCATTTTGAAAATGTTACGAGTTCATTAATAAAAATATTTGTGTATTTGAAATATATAGCACAGCGGATTGAAAATGTTCACTGTTAATAGAATAATCAGCTGTATATTCTAATATTTCCTTTAAAGCTAATTTCATACTTTGAAACAATTATTCTTATACTTTAAATTTTTAGGTTAGGTTTTGTGTTTAAGAATAGGTGTGAATGATATTTTTACCTTAATAATTTTATTTACCACCTTAGATTAGGTTATGATTAATCTTACACATTTATTACAAAGAAAATAAATAAATATGTACATATGGGGGTAGTTGGTATGCGAAGCGTGTATAGGTTTGAATGTGTAAACTTAAACATTACGAAGGATAACATAACAGATTTATTCCAGAACACGAAACGAGGTAGACTATGTTTTGAGCTTCACATGACTGCTGGACACAAGTCTTATACACTAGCGGCAGAGTCAGAAGGTGAACTTCTTGATTGGGTCAACAAATTGCAACAAGTTATACAACAAAACCGATTGCAGGAAGAGAAGAGAGCTGCATCTTTAGAAAGAGGTAAATCAATTTGAGGGTTGCTCAGCTGCTGAACACCAGCGATTCCTGGCATTATCCTAGTTAACTGTCTTCCTTATAAAATTAAAATGATTAAATAACAAGAGAAAATATTTTTTATTCCATAGGTAGAATAAAAACAGGACTCCCATTAATTAATTAACAGGATTCCCATCAAATGTTTTTTTTTTTTACTTTTAATATGAATTAGCGTGTGTTTAATGCCTTCTCTCTACTATATAATACAAAATTTCTGTTATTCACTAAATAACTCTGGATTTATTGCACATGCATCAAGATCCAGGTCATTGCTACTCCCACCACTCAACATCGTCAAAGTGTTTGTGATATTAGACTATACAGTAATTTGTTTTCATTTACTTTGTCGCGAATGTAGATGAGGCCGGGGATGGTGAACGAAGCGAAAAATCAAAGCCCTCTGGTTAAGTGTTCAAATTATAATGGCAAGGCTGTTAAGTAAATAAATTAAGCTAGGAAGAATGTAATGTGAAATTTATAAAGGTATGTGTTTATAATCACACAGGAAACTTTCTTTTAGTGGTGGCGGAGTGTGAAAGTATAGGTCATTAGCATATATATATTTATTTAAAGAAGAAAAGTCTGTGGGTATATATGATCCAATTTGTATGTGTATTCGCTATGTATGTAAAGACTGTTTGACAGATCGGAACAAATTTGGCATAGTGGTTAATTAGAAATAATATGCTGTAGGTTAATTACCTTGTATTTACTCCGGCAAACAAACTAAATCGGTTCCTAGATGGATTACTGGTTTCAAAGGTTATGCCGTCATCTTCAGATCCATATTCAAATAAAGTTGTTTAGCCTGTTAAGGCATCGTCTTCTTATTGGCACATTAAACTTAGTTAAATAGTTAAAAGATAAATATATAATAAATTAGATTTAAAAATGTTGACACATATAAACACATATGTAGGAATAGGTAGAGGTTAAGATAAAACTACTATTTATAATCCTCGTATCTCCGAAAAAATTAAAGTTTTATTAAATATTATACACTATTTTGTATTCAACACTGAGGTAAAATAGTATATTTCACAACTAGTGAGAAAAGTGTGATTTTTCAGATACGAGTCGTATTTAAATTGCGAGTTCTAGACGAGTATTTTTCACGATACAACAGCAAAAAATATGATTATTAACATTTATTTTTCTTCTTACTGACTTAACAGGGTCTTCTTTCCCCGCTAATTTTTCCATAGTGCAGATATGATGAACTTTACCTGGCAATATACGCAATAGAAAAGCAACTGATATTCCAGTAGCATCGTGAAAAAGTAATTTTATACACAGTAAAAAATAGAAACTTACTTATTAAAGAAATCATAAATAGTTTTTAGTTTAACTACACTGCAACGTTTATGAGTTGTGATGTCACGCCAGGGGGATACGGCAGTGCCGGGAAAAGTTTATTTTGATGTTATTTTTGTATATATAGTAGAACTTGGATAATTCACCTTATATATCAATGTAAAAAAATTATCGATAATTCGAAGTCAACTTCTTTAACTCGAAGTTTTTTTTTCAACACAAAAATAAAATCTTGTGCTGTGAAAGGGATCGCAGGATAAATAGGTCACTGTCTGGTAGAAAGGGGGCTGGACATAGGGGGCAGGACTCATGTGTTAGTAAACGTATTGTAATTCTAGGTGGTACCGGTTTCCAAGAATTTTGCCTTCCGAGAATTCTCTAGGTACCGATACTGTAGTTTGTCATTGTGTAATTCGAGTTTTTCACAATCCGAGGTACTCTCGGTCCCATTCAACTCGAAATAGCAGGAGCCTACTGTATTTCCTTTTAACAAATTGCAAACGTTACAACTTCATGAAGACAAATAGCTGGCCGTGAAGTATGATAAAGAAAAATCAAATTAATTGCATAATCTGATACTGTAAAAAAAGAAACAAAATAATCACGTTAGAAATTAAGAATCCATGGAAGAAAGTGGAAACATAAATTGCTCAATACAACTTAGATTTAAACAATCTATTTACATTTAAAACTGTGAAAGTATTTAGTAATTTGTTCGGTTGATTGAATATAACCATTCCATTTTCAGCAACAGCGAGCCCACAACTTTGCTCACCGCCTCTATATGGGACTCTGAAAGGATTAGAGCAAAGTGTAAATCCACAGTTAATGAAGTACGCAAGAGAAACAGACACTTCCATAGCGTTGGCAAGAAGAGATAATAGAAGAAGATTGTTCAGCGTGTATCCGTTTATGCCTGTAAGTCATCTATTGCAGTTAGTATCTGTTTTTTTATTTATTGATTGTAAAGTGCCACAAACATATACTCTAGTTCTAACCCTCGGATGACTGTTATACTAAATCTTGTGGGATACATGTCTTTAATACTCAAGTAGGCATGGGGCATGCATATTAGACCACTACTGAGACAACTTGTTTCTACGTCTACCCAGTGGCGGATTACCCATTAGGCATGATAGGCGTGTTCCTAGGGGCCGCGCTGCAAGCTCCAAGAAGCCCATTGATTTTTGCAAAACTCCTACGAATTTGTTCTGCAAGATCTGCTTGTTTCCTTTAGTAGTGTTCATGTAGTAGGTACATAAAAACTGTTTTTTCTACAACAAATTTTGGAAATTGCTATAAGTTTTTCTACAGTTCTATTCTGAACTAAATTACAAAACTTTAATTTTATAAAATTACTATTTTACGTAGACATAAAGTTGGATTTTTCTTCCGTTACTAAACATTTTGTTTTGTCTGAGCTAGGAACTTTTACAATTTTACATAAAACAATTTTTTTAGTTACATATATGAATTCTTTATACCTTTTGCTACAAATAGGTATATCATACTTTTGGGTTGTGATATAATTACTATTTTTGGCGATTTATAAAACAAATGCTTGAATAGGCTTAGTTTTAGTAGTGGTCATGTAGTAGGTACTTAAAAATTGTTTTTTTTCTAAAACCAATTTTTGAAATTGGTTAATGTTTTTTTATAAAGTTCTATTCAGAACTAAATTACGAAACATTTGTAAATTTGAGAAAAATTACAAAAATGTTTTACTATTTGTATTGTAGGCATAAAGTTGGATTTTTTCTTCCGTTACTAAACATTTTGCGCTTTCTGAGCTAATAACTTTTAAAGTTTTACATCAAACAATTTTTTAGTTGCATGTATGGATTCTTTGGACCTTTTGCTACAGTAAATATGTTGAACACTTTAAAAGTGGCCAGTGATTTAGGTATTGGGGAAGTGACTGTGATTGGAGATGAAATAGATCGGAAATTGAAAAATGGGTATCTCAACGGTATTCAAGTAAAGAGAGGCTAGACAATCAATGAAAAAAAAGCAAGCATGAAAAATTTTAGAGGTGTTATTTTTGTAATTTTTACTATAGTAGCTTACAGTATCCAATTTCTTTAATTTGAGTACATTATCAAACCGTCTTTGTTTATGTAAAACTATATTATTGAAAGCCAAATAAAAAGATTTTGAAGTAAGTATGGCTCCAAATCGGCCTATAACGACGTAAATGATGTGGAACACGCTTCTCATTGGTTTTCTCACGGCCCTACCGTATTATCCGAGGTCTGCCCGGTCCCAATTACCTCGTATAATCGAAGTTCTATTGTATTTATAAAATCACATTTATTTAAAAAAACGGCCAAAATTTGGTGTTATCAAACATTATGAGTTACCGGGAGTGAACTGTATATTCAAAACATTAACTTCAACTTTGTAAGCAATACTAAACATTGGCTTTCTATTGAGGATTGTTTGTTTCAGTCTGTTTCACTCATGTGGGTTTGTCTGTTTCAAGTATAGGTACAACATAAGTCTCTCGCAGATTGGGGAAATGAGGGGAGTTAGGTTACACTTGCCCCACTCCTCCCTACACTCACTCACATGTCTTCAGGCTACACAAACTCGACATCTGTCCATCCTAATATTGCTTCAAGTTGACTTTATTGTACTATAAAAAAATCTTTATTGTACTTTGTTTGTTTCGAATATATTGTTTCAATCTGAGTATTGCAAGTCTTAAAGTGATATAAATCAAAAAGTTGTTAAGTAAAGTAAAAAATGTTAAATTTTATATTACAAAATAAGGTTTTACATCTTTCAATTATTATTAGTTGAGACTTTTTATTGATTCCTATCTTTAGAAATATTGTATGCAATAATTAATCAAGCAACATACATTTATACTGGATTGATTAAATGTTACAGCATTCCAGAAATTCAGCAAACCAACAGAACGATATAAATATAGAACCTTACAGAGAACACTTTGGCCACCGTTTGTTAATACGATGTGAGAGTCTAAAGTTTAGGTTACAAGCACCTATCAATGGAGACAGAGAGACTTTGTGTCAGGTTTGTAACTCCTAGTGTTGTTGCATGACTGTTCTATACCATAGTATCTTGTATAGCTATATTTATTAACATAAATATACCATGTTTGGAATATAAATCAACTCCCATTGTGATGTGATTAAAACTGCAGAATAGAAGTCAAGACCTATTTTAAAGCAAAATATAATTGAAATAAGCTACTAGACCACTAACTTTAAAAAAGTACCATAATCAGGGTGTCTAGCGACAAGGAAAATAGGGAAAACCTGGAAAAGTCAGCGAATTTTACTTTTCTGGAAAAATCAGTGAACAGTCAGGGAATTTTGGTTAAGGTCAGGGAAAAATAACATTTCTAAGGAAAATAGTTCAAAATAACTATTTAAAATGATAGATTAATAAAATTTTTAATTGAGAAAATAAACATTAAAGATAAGATAAACTTCTAAATTAATCAATAAGAAAACTACCTTACGTATTCTGATAGGTAAAAACAATTATCGGCAAGTTACTTGATTGACAAGGAGTGATTGTGGCAGCTTGTTCCAATGCACTTGCCTTGATATGACCTTGAAATATTTCTCTAGTGTGCTGTTTCTAAAAATGTTAGTTTTATTATTAAATATTTTTGAATTTGGGTATCTTCATATCAGTTAATTAAATATTCAATGCAAATCTGTACCGGTAGCTGAATTACAAAAACCAATTAGTTATTTCTTTTGTTATAATATAATAAAATATAATTTGAGTAATTCATTGTTTAATTTAATATTTATCTATACTTATAAAAGCCAAATACTATTGACTCATTGACTCATCACAGTTTTTCCAAAACCACGAGGCCTACAAACATGAAATTTTGCACTAATACTCTCTATAGGCTCTAGGAAAGGGTTTCCGAAAATTTGAAATTTTAGGGGGGTTTTGGGGGTCAAAGTTACTAAATCACGATTTATCAAAACCTACCAAACGGATTGGAATGAAATTTGATATGTAGCTTCCTCTAGGGCCATAGATGCTCGCTCAGGAAAGGTTTAAAAAAATTCGAAATTTTAAGGGGGTTTGGGGGGGGGGGTCAAAGTTACAAAATCACGATTTCTCTAAAACCATCCAACGGATTGGAATGAAATTTGGTATGTAGCTTCCCCTATGGCCATAGGTGCTCGCTAAGAAAGTTTTTCAAAAAATTCGAAATTTTAGGGGAGGTTTAATGCTACTACAAAAAACCATCGAACGGATTGGAATGACATTTGGTATGTAGCTTCCTCTAGGGCCCTAGGTGCTCGCAAAGAAAGAGTTTTTTTTAAAAAAATCTAAATTTTAGGGTAGGTTTGGGGGGTGGTCAAAGTTACTAAAAATCCCCATAAGAAATACATAGTGTAATATATTTATTGATATAATATATTTTTTGTTAATATACATTTAACTTTGATTTGTCTATCCGTGCAAAGCCGGGTCAGGCCTGCTAGTAGTCATAATAAATGTGTAATTTGCAACTGCTGGTGGTGGGTACAGTAACATAGATAGTATTAATATTACCGTGTTTAATTAAATATTTAAGTAATTCCCTAAAAATTGATTTGCTCACCAATATAATTTATTGATTTACTAAAATAAAATTAGCATGGTTTTGTTTGTGCTTTTTCTAAGATTGGTCAGGGAAAAAGTAATTTAGACAGGGAAATGTCAGGGAAAAGTCAGGGAATTTCAAAAGGTCATCACTAGACACCCTGATAATACATCTCAGAGCTGGGACTGAGAAGTCAATCACAGATTTTTATACATACAAACAATACACAGCTAAACACAAATGTTTGTTAAGAGAATATAGGGTCAGTTAGTGTAGGGTGTTGTGTTAGCAGGGGTGCACTGATGCCAGAACACGGCAAAAGCTGTTCCGGTATTGCTTTTTGAAGTTTTTTTTTTACTCAAAGTTTGGCCTACGTTTTATTTTAAGGTTTTAATAAGTTAAATTTTGACGGCACCCGAACAAGTGAAGCGAAATCGTCACTTTTGAAGAGTAATCAATTTGCGAAATGTTTATAATTCATGAAAATGAACGTATTCTTTATCAAAATGTTTAATCATATAAATGAAACAACCATCAAGTTAAGATGTTAAAATGTTCCATCAATAAATAATGTTTGTAAATTTTATAACCGTTTACTTAGTTATAACAGTAAATAGTTACATAGTATGTGTATTGTTCTTCGGATATTAAGTGTATTATCTGCAATTTTAAATTGATAAAAAATCGTTGAAATAGGGTTTTTTGAAGTGAAAATACAGTAAAGTCTCGATATTTCGAGTTGAATGGGACTGAGAGTACCTCGGATTGTGAGAAACTAAAATTACACGGAATATGCAGAGGTTAAAATAAAACTACCATTTATAGTCCTCATATAACCGCAAAAATTTAAATTGTATTGAATGTAGACAGTTTTGTGATGAAAACTGAGGTACAAACATAATTTAATATACAGTACAAAAATAGAAATTTACTTTTTAAAGAAATCATAAATAGTTTTTGTTTAACTACACTGTAACGTTTACGAGCAGCGATATCATGCCAACGACAGAGTAATACGCTATCGGCTGCAGTAACTTCGGGCTGTTGTTCAATGCAGCATAGCTCTGCATCCATATCAGTGATTAAACAAATGTTGCACGCAAGTAGTGGACTGATTTATTTTTATCCACGTTCGGATTGGTGTAGAGTGACTTTGTAAGAGAGGGGTGGGGAATACGGCAGTGGCGGGAAAAGTTGGTTTCTATGATACTTTTGTGTATTTGCGGTTCGAGTTACACAGAACCTCGGATTATCGTGACTTGGATTACCGGGACTCTACTATATCAACCATTTTGCGAGAACCCCCGCTTTGATGGGGTATTCCACATACCCCCCCCCCCCTGTAGGTCGCAGTTATGGCCCTGGAAAAATTATGAGTGCACCTCTGTCTGTTAATATTCAGAATACTAAAAAAATTAATAATAAACTACCCTCCTGATTGGTTAGGCCACTACTTCCCCTCCATAGACTCTCTAACCGCTATTCTCTTAACACATGTTTGCTGCCAGTTGTGTATTTTTGTGTGTGTACATATTGTGATTGGAGATTGACAGGACCTAGTAATAAACACAAGCTATTGTTATCAAAATGGTTAATCAAATCGGTAGAATTAAGCAATTTTGTAAATATCAATGGAGAAATTGAACATGCTTGTATTTACTGCTATATGATTGTGTTATATTTTTCCGGTATTATGTACTACATAGGCGTGCTTAAGGCTCGTCAGACCCAGCCACCATCTTGAATTTCAACTCCCATAAGAGCAATGTTAAACTGGTAATAAGATTACTGGAGTAATAATGACCAGAAAATTATTCAGAATGTGTCATTTTAAAGTTTAGGACAGCCCGAATGTGGATATCTTTTAGTTTTAAACTAAATTAGTTCTTTGACTTGATTCAAAATCAAAGTTTTCTTATTCAATAATGCAAATATGAAACATGTAAAAAGATCAGCTCATTCAAAGTTGTCACTCATGCGTATTTCAGTACGTTTTCAGTCAGAGTTACGTCTGTATCTCTCTATTTTCTACCTTTATGAAGCTGCCCTATATTTGCCACTGGAAGAATGAAAAACTAGCAAACTCAATGCTTGTAGTGTACAGCTCTGCCACTGGGAGAGCTGAGGTCAACACAGAAATATTTTTTCACTCCTGCCGAGCCTTAAATCAATACTTGGCCTGAAGAATTGGCATCTTCTGTTATTAGTTTGCATTTCTTGATACAACTGTGTTTTAGTTTCTGCTATGTTTGTACATGCATCATTTATAATATAACTTTTATACTTGCAGGTAGAACCTTACCTAACAACTTTGGCACTATTTGATGCGAAGGAAGGGCGAAAGTTAACCGAGGACTTCCATTTGGACGTGAATCACAGCGTAGTGGTAGGACTGATAGCTGATCCCGAAGGCACTTCGGAAAACATATTAGGTGATATGATCTCTTCCCCTTTAAGGCCTAAACAGGTTGGTATTATCGTTAACTTATTGTTTTTGAACTTCCGATAGTCAGAGTTTATAGTAATTATTCAAATTAGTGGTGTGAGGATATACGAAAAGATAACATTAGATTGCTGTTTTTTATTTTGAAAAGTTTGTTTTCACTATAAAAACATTGGTTTGAAATGTTTTTTATTGCAACATAAAATTCAAATAAATACAAACATTAATAAACAGGTTGCTTGCCAGAATTTTCTTAAACTAACTAAAACTACAGCAATATAAACCAAAGTACAAAATTTAATGAAATGTTCATTACTCCGATCCATTTTCTTTGAATAATTCAGATTCGTTATAGTAACCTTTTCAACTAACATTTTCTGAACAGTATCCTTAAATTTGTAAACATTGGTGTCTTTAAAAATGATTTGGCAATCTGTTGTAGAATTTGTGAGTTAATTTTAACCCTACATCTGTTTCACTGCTCAAATTGAGCAGTCATAACGCTTGGAGTAATTGGCAAAATACTCAATTGACAACTTAACTTGTATTGCATATTTCACCCACTAAAAATCACAATAAAACCATTAGAAAGGAAATAATTTAAACTTTAATTTTTGTATTTTCATAAACATATTTTTACAAATGTAATCATACCTTACGAATGATATAATTTTAATCCTTCAATTTCAGTATCGGCTCACGTATAATGTTTTCTGCATGTGGAATGAACTTTGAGGGATGTCAAACCTACAAAGTTGGAGCTTTTTCCGTCATTTCTTTGTAAAGTGGCACTTATCAGTGAAGATATTACTTTTGCACTCCTACAGGACACTTTCCCACCATTTTCGTACAAGTTCTCGTCACAAACAAAATATGTTTGCGTCGACATTGCGGTATAATAATAATAACAATAAAATATACCAAATATACCGGATATAATAAAAATAAAATATACCGCATATAATACTAATAAAATATAACGGATATAATAAAAAATATATATACTGCATATAATACTAATAAAATATATCGGATATAATAATATTAAAATATAAAGGTGAAAAACACAATAATTCGACTTCCTTAGGACGTATGACATTATATAAACTAACTCAACTAAAGCAAGAAACAAAACATTTTTCTGTCGACATAGCGACATAATAATAAAAAATAAAATAATATACTGAGGCGAAATACACAATAATTTGACTTTCTGCGAACGAAATAAGAACTGGAGAGAGCTCATGAGGGTAAACCGCATGGGGAACAAGTAATAAGGTATTCCAATGCGAAGAAACTTTTTTTTCAAAAATTACCGATTTTCGAGAGCGTATATATCATTAACGGTTACAGATAGCAAAAATACTAAAGATATAAAAAATGTAGAGAATTTTGTCAGCTTTAATTTTGTGTATGTGTATATTTTTTGTAGGACCAACCCCTACTGAGATATAGGCAAAAACCTTAACACCCTCCCCAATCTTCCGCCACCCCTAGGGTCAAGGACTTTTAGTATGTTATACTACTAGGTACTCCAAACAATATACCATAGTTGGTCTTTCTGCTTATTGACTTTCCTTCTAGAATCATTCGTTGATTGGGCTATATAGAGACCTTTGGATTCGTTAAGATTTTAACTTTCTAAAACTGCCTTCCAATCATTCTTCACTCTTATAGTTTCGAAAATATAAAGTTTTCTGTGAACCCTTGCTATTGGACAGTTTTCAACCAATGAGAAAGCACATTATTGCAATCGATGTATCTATTACAATTCATTATATTTGTATAGTGATATTCATATTGATATGAAGGGAAAAGTTCTACCTACAGTTTGGTGTAAAATAAAACACATTCAGTGTTTGGATTTTATTCGTACAGTCCTGGGAAATACAGACATTTGTTATATCAATAAGTGCAGTTCCCACGGTCTTTCTATGCGTTGTTCCTTGAGTCTAGACACACAGGATTTGTATACGGTACCTCCGTGAGAACTTATTTTCTGGAACAAGTAACACAAAGTGAAATAAGTTTATAAAATAAGAATTTTCAAGTATACAGTTCAATTCTATGATTTATTCTCTACACTTTGTTATAATAATATTTCATTTTTTGGGCAAAGCATATATTCCTACATTACTATTCAAACTAGGCCTAGTTTTGTTAGCAGTCTTGTAGTAGGAACATAAAAACTGGCGTTTTGAAAAAAAGGAATTTGAAATTGATAAATAATTTTATACACTTCTATTTAGAACTAAATACAAAACTTTTGTAAATTTTGAAAAAAAATTACAAAAATGTGCACTACTTTTTATGTAGGCCTAAAGTTGAACTTTTTTTTTCCTTTACTGAACATTTTTTGTTTCTTGAGCTAATAACTTTGAAAATTTTACATTAATAAATTTTTTACTGTCATATATAAATTCTTTGAACATTTCTCTAAAAAAAAAGCTATATAACACTTTTGGTTTGGGGTATAATTACTGTATTTGGCAAATTTTTGAAAAAGTGCTTGCAACATGCACCAAAATGGCTTGGCATTGCAAAAAATTAGCATGAACAGTTGTAGGGTTAATAAGAAGTATATTCAGTTTAGCTGTAAATGTGGTCTATTTGAGTTAATCTCCAGAATTTTTGACAACATTTTTATATTATATCATTTTGGTATACTTTTTCAGAAATGTACTTAAAATTATAAATTTTTCCTTGAATAGTTTCAAAATGTTGTGATTGTTGTTGTTGTACAGGCTGTATTCAGTGTTAGTAAACCACATGCAGACATATATCTAGTATTGAGGATAGATAAGATCCTACAAGGAAGTATAACACAAGTGTCAGAACCATACACACGCTCTGCTAAGGATCCTAGGTTAGGTCTGAAAGTCCATAAAGCTGTCAAAGCTTCTGCTCAAAGGTTAGTGAAATTTGTGTAACATAGGTAGAGATGATTGATAAATAAGGAGCTTTATTCACACAATTAGGCTCCTTTCACACGGCTATGCAAGGCTCGTCCTTGTAAGCTGGAGGAAGGCGCAAGGCAGAAATGTACTATGGAGTACAATGGACCTTACATATGGAGAGCAGGAAAAACATGGTTCACCTGAGGAGAAAACGGATGTCTATATTCAGCGCTCTGTATTTTCTCTTCCGTGTGGACCCATGACTCGTCCCCGTTACAATATTTAAAAGAAAGTTGCCTCCTTCATCACGGTAGCGCTGCAAAAGTTGCTTGTAGCATTCCAATCGACGCAGTTTGTTCTCTTCTGTGAGATGGTGTGGTACTCATCGTGCACAGATTTTACGGTATCCCAATTGTTCAATAATGAAGCCCATATGCTCCTTGGATATTTCAATATGGTTTGCGATACGCTTTTGAGTAATTCGCCAGTCATTTTTAATCAAATCGTCGACAAGTTTGCAATGTTTATCGTCTGTGGTAGTTATCGGACATCCGCTGCGTGTTCCATCAACAATTACGGCTTTTCCAGGCTTGTAACCACAAAATTTTAATACTGATTGATTTACGGTAGACCTATCAACAGGATCGTTACCATCGACAATGAATCTCAGTAGGAGTCACTTTTTTAGCAGTAAAAATTCCGATAACAGGACGCTGTTTAACTCTCGTTGACATAGCACTAAAACTTGTCTCCATACTTCCGCTGCTCAAAATACACTGGATAAATGCAAGGCCTTCAAACTACACATTCGTTTAGAGGTGGAATTTTACTTCCACATGCCACCCGGTGCGCTTCTGGAAGTCATTTTGTTTGTGTTCTACAAGCATCTGTGCATTAGTTTTCAGCCTATCCTAGTACATTAAAAAATTATGACATCCATTGATAGCTGAGTCTTTCATTCCCGATACAATTTAGTTTTTTAAGAAAGTTTCCTTTATCAAAATAACCTTTTTCAGTAACAAATGCTCTATTCCTTCCTTGACAGTGGTACAATATTTGTATTTTTAACGAATATGATTGTAATTTTAGGTTAGGGAAGTACAGGATGCCTTTTGCATGGACAGCAAGACCTTTGTTCCGTTTATACAGCAATGAACTGGACGTGTCGTCAGACTTCCCTGCAATTTATAGACAAGAATCAGGAAAACTAAAAGATGAGGAACTTTTAAAAATACTAGCAGAATATAGAAAGTGAGTACATACATAAAGAATAATTCATTAAATAGTGGCCTATAATTAACTTGCAATATGTTTACTCTTTCACTGTGTTCTGTCTTTCTAAAGCTCGATGTTTAAGTAAGCAAGATTTATTGTCAATCTATATGTATAAAAGCGAAATACCACTTACTCACTGACTGACTCACTCAACACGATTTCTCAAAACCTACCGAACGGATTGAAATGAAATTTGGTATGTAGCTTCCTCTAGGGCCATAGGTGGCTCACTAATAAAGGGTTTGAAAAAATTCGAAATTTTAGGGGAGGTTTGGGGGGATCAAAGTTACTAAAATCATAATTTCAGATCTTTTATTATTATGACAATAGTGGTTTTATTATTTAAGATCTATATGTGTAAAAATGAAATACCATTCACTGACTGAACACTTAAAAAGAATACAATTACGTTAAAATGACTGAAAATGTCAACCACCATGGGCAACGCCGAACGGGTCAGCTAGTACATTATCTCTTATATAAAATGCAATGTCCTGACTGATGATCAACGCAGAGCCGATTCTATTAAAGCTAGAGACTTGAAATTTGGAAGGTACATCCGTCCAATAATGTAGAGGCGTAGGCCTACTAAGAAAGGATTTTGCAAAATTTTGAATTTAAAGGGTAGAAATTGCGAAAATTCATCCCTCCCATAAGCAGCCATATAACAGATGAAACAGCTGATTCGTATTTATTAATGTGTTATTCTGGTTACTATGGTGATAATTCCAAACTCTTTCAAATAAAGTGTGTTGATTTTATAATAATAGGCCTAACCTAAAATTGTGTTAAACCTTTGGTCCAAATAAGCTGTTTTATTTATAATGTGTAACAATAATATAATGTTAAATTGTAATATTAGATGTTTGAATTATTTTCATAGGTTTTAAAGGCCTAACCTAAAATTGTATTAAACTTTTGATTCAAATCAGTTGTTTTATTAATTATGTGTAACAATCATTAGGCCTATGTTGAATTACACGGGATACGAATTACAGGATGTTGAATTACACGGGATACGAATTACAGGCTTTCAAAGATTCAAATTAAGCAATAGCGAAGCATTGCCGGGTCCACTAGTATTTAATAAACTTTGAGTGGGAGGAATAATAACAACAACACAAATTCTCATACACTTACATTTAATAATCAAATGCGTCTCGATAACAAATAGCCGATTTTAATCTTTCAATTGCCGTTTATTATTAGATTGTTTTTTATACAAATATTTACTGTTTCCATACGTATAATGTTACTAAAGTAAAACTGTAAAATTAATTATAACATTAAAGCTAAGATAGTAAACACAGTTAAATGTCGATTCATTGTAAATACATTCAATAAACATAAAATGTTGGTCTTCAGTCTAGGCCTAACCTAAAATTATTGTGTGTATATTTCATTTATTTTACCTGTCTTAACGGCAACATACATATAATTATTTTAGGTTAGGCCTAGAAATTAAATCTAGGCCTAACATAAAATAATTGTATGAATGTTTAATTTATTTTACTTGTCTTAACGGCACATACATGCAATTATTTTAGGTTAGGCCTAGAGTTAAAATTACTTTCTAGGCCTAACCTAAAATTATTGTATGTATGTTGCCATTAAGGCATTTAAAATAAATTAAATATACACATAATAATGTTAGGTTAGGCCTACTCATGAACGAACATTTTATGTTTATTGAATGTATTTCAGCGCTTGACGATAATATCTAAACTACGCCGGACGGACCCGATCGTCTCTTAATTTAAATTGATGAACCAAAACACATTTTTCTTGAATGTATTTACATTCGTTGTCATAGCAACCAATTTGGTAACGCATTTTCGTTACTCGTATTTTAAATTTGACATTGTCTTATTTTCTATTTGTTAACTCTTACCGCAACCCGCCTACGTACTTCGTTCCAAAAAGTAAACAAAAGTAGTAATTACCGTAGTATTAACTAAACTGATAAACAAACACTTGCTTATCTTTTGAAAACAATTGCTTTTATCTTTCCAAACCAGAAATACTATAAAAGCTCAGTTTCAAAACCAGAAACTTCCTCCTGACTTGCTAGAGATGGGTCAATCCTAAGTTAATGTGTTGTTGCGATGTTTTTCTTTGTTTTTGTTATTACGTTGTTGCTATGTTTTACTGCTACAATTTTTCTGTATTGGTGTTTTGTTTTTTAACCAATGTTTATAATTGTTTGTTATCAACTAGTTTTAAATTTATGCTGTTTTGTCTTGTTAACTAATTTTAAGATTTGAATGAGTTATTTCTACTGTTAAGTGTTTTTAGTTGTAACTGTGATAATTTGTTAGATAATTGTTTAGCCATTTGTAAAATAATTGACTTATTTCTTAGTAGGCCTGTGCGAGCCTAGATTTTTGAGTTCGAGCCGAGCCGAGCCGAGCTTTTTATATAGCTCACGAACTCGAGCTTTTGACGAGCCGAGCTTTCTTATTACTTACTTCAATGTAGTACTAGGTAACAATCGGGGATTAAAACGATAAATACTTAATTTTAACAGCACTAGAGTAAAAAAAGTAGGCCTAATATATATGTATTATTTACATTCTTATTTTTTAGTCTGGGGACCATGATCAGTGCTCACTTATTACATCCAACAAAATTAATGAGCTCCCGAAGTTTTTGTATATCGTCGTGAATCACCCTGTATATAAAGTTTTTAATGACACCTGAAAACGTGTTTTGGGGACCATGATCAGTGCTCACTTACTACACACAACAAAATTAATATTGCATTGTCATCGGTCCTTGATAAGTGTGCAAAGTTTCAAATCACTCCGACGTTTTGAAGGGGGTGAAAATCACGTCGTGTTCTGGGGACCATGATCAGTGCTCACTTACTGCTCCCAAAAAATTAATATTGCATTGTCATCAGTCCTTGTTCTTCATATATACTATATACAAGGATATATATATATATATATATATAGAAGTTTTCACTTCAATAAAAGTATTCAGCTAAGTTAAATTACGGACAAAAAGTCACTCTCAACGTCTATTATAAAATATTGCCACATTTTCGATGCCATTGATGAAAAGATTAGCCTACTCCGATTAAGTTTCCACATATCCTCAACTAACTAAACTTAATCAAATTAATATGTTAATTCAGTAGAGCGTGGATTATCTGAAAGCAGAAATGTACTGTAAATAAATAAGTACATTACAGTACTACACGTAATAATTCCGAATTTAAAGTTTTTTACTCGCATAATCAGCCGAGTTGTAAACTTCAGGGAGTTTGTGCGCTCAACGGAACAGCGGTCGCCGTTGAGTCAGCCGAGCACATGGCCGACCGTTGCTGTTGCTGTCAGTCGTTACTCGTTAGTGAGTTCACAGTGAATTTGTCAATTTAATTACCCGAACAAATTGGTTATCAGAAGTCCCTCGGTCCCAATTTGTTTCTAAAAATCGGCGCTCTTCTATATTAACTAATTGCGGTAACTAAAACAAAATTAATAAAACTCTGCACTAAAACTGAATACTGTACGTATTTACACACAGCGTTATTAACTTGATATTACTTTGTTCTAACAAGTAGTTCAGACTTCGGCGGGACTAAACTGACGCCGTCGAATGAAATTTTCGATGATTGAAGTTCCGATTATTTCTGAACTCATCCGAATTGAACGTTCAGAAACAAAACATATAATATTCCGAGCGTTAACGCAATCCTAGTCAATCGTAAAAAAATATTATGCCTAATCGGATTCCGAATAATTTTATTTGACACTTTTTCTTGCGTAATTATTTTAATCATTTATTTTTTTTTTTAACTTTTATGAATAATAAAGGGATTATTGATTGTTATAATCACTGATAGTAAAAAAAGTAATAATTTAGGTATAAATATTAATTTACAAAGGCTACATTATCTGATGAAATGAGTGCATCAAACCGGCATTCACGTCCACCATCGCCACACGATCGAGCTAAATTGCAACGTATGTCGCGTTCAGATAAACTAACGCGAAGAGTTTAGTTTTATAATAACCGAAAATGTGTGAATATTCTTTTTTTCTCTTTTGTTTTGTACCACTATAAAGGGGTCGTTTCAATTGCCGAATTCACGTCAATATTCGACATCAATCGGGTCCGGTTCTAGAACCGACTTTTTAGCTCATCGGTTCTCGGTTCCGATTAAAAAGCTCGGCTCGAATTTTTTCGAACTTTTTTTTATTTTCGAGCCGAGCCGAATACTAAAAAGCTCGGCGTTCGAATACTCGATCTTCGAATACTCGCACAGGCCTATTTCTTAGTACGTGCATCCAGCCTCAGTTGATGCCGATGGCACTATGTACGTGGTGTGATAATAAAAACAAAAAGTAATAAGCTCACGTGGAATTTGAATTAATCTTCTTCAAAGTACTGTTCTTGGCTAGCGATGCACTTGTCCCAACGTTGAATCCATGACTGGAAGCATTTCTGGAAAGATCCTTTGGAAAGGCTTTCAGCTGCTGGGTCGTGGCCATCTCAATGTCGGGATTGGTGTACCAAAACGTTTTCCTTTTAACACGTTTTTTATTTTTGGGAAGAACCAGAAGTCGCTTGGTGCTAAAAGACAGGAACACTTTTTGCGGTCAAAATCTCGCAAATCAAAACTGACTTTTGGCAAGGTGCGTTGTTGTGATGAAGAAGAAGCTATTGTCCCATTTTCTGATCTCTTTCTTCATACATCGTTTCACAATCATTCCAGTACTTCCTTCTAAATTTCAGAGTTTACAGTTGTTCCCCTTGGAACGATCTCTGATCAAACTATGACCTCACTATCGAAAAATAACGAGCATGACCTTGATATTCGACTTTGACTGACATGACTTTTTACTGCGTTGGGAGCTACTGGGTTTCTGTTGAGAACTCTGAATTTTCATCTCAGGTTCATAGTCATAGACTCAACTTTCATCTCCAGTTACAATTTTGGCCATGAAGTCTGGGTAGTGCATGAACACGAAACTTCAATTCCTTGCAAACTGAGACACCATTTTCATTTTGCTCATCAGTCAAATGTCTGGGAACCAATTTCGCAATAACTCGTCTCATTTGCAAATTATTGGTTAAAATGCTTCGCTCGGCCCCATACAAGATGTTTAGTTCTTCGGTAACATTAGATAGTCATGCGTCTGCTTGAACAGACAGGTGTAGCTACTTTTTCATCTGTTTTTGAGGTCGAATGACGTCCCGATCGTTTCTCGTCTTCAACCAACTCATTTCTGCTCTCAAATCGCTCGTACTACTTGTAAACAATCTTCAGAGTTACTAAATTATCACCATACACTGACTTTAACATTTCATGAGCTTCATTGGCACTTTTTTTTTTTTGCAACTTGAAACAAAACTTATTGTTAATGTGTTGTTCGAAATCCATGATGCCTAACAGACATGGTAAACACGACTTCACTCTATCAGCTCTGGAAGCTGAGAGACAAGTCAGAATGTGTTCAAACTTGACACTGTCTGTCTTAACAGATTAGATCAAATTGATTTAGCATCAGCAGTTGCTGCTATAAAAATTCATTCACCATATTTTTTGGTCATTCCTCAAAAAACATTAGAGGAACAAATGTCAATAACAATGATTGGGCGTTGGTGGTTTGATTAAAATGCCGAAGTATTGAAATCATGTGACAATTGTCTGTGTTTCTGTCTGTTTGTTAACACGATATATGCACTCACAGACATCATAGAAAACTTCTGGTGGTGCTAAAATCTTCATAATTTTATTGCGAAGAGTTGAAAAGCTTTTGAGCTTTCTAGCGTGAGTCGTAGCTTGTCGGGGTCATGTTTTTGAGTAAAAAATTTGAAAATATTTTGTCAAAATTTTGAAAATACAGTGTGAGGTAACATGTATATGTTTTTGGGTACGGGAAAACTGATTTTAAGAGTTAAAAAGTGTAGCGCATCGAGGTCACGTTTTTGGGTCAATATTTTGAAAATATTGGGTCAAAATTTTGAAAATACAGGCGGGGTATCATTTTATATGTTTTTGGGTACGGGAAAACCGATTTTGACAGTTAAATAGTTGTAGTGTGTCGGGATAACTTTTTTGGGTCAAAATTTTAAAAATACAGTGTGAGGTATCGTTTTATATATGTTTTGGGTACGGAAAATTTTAAGTTATTTTTTTTTAAAAAACTCCGAAGTCTCGAAAAAGTGTTCCATCTTTACATCTTGTTTGCTATTCAATTTCTGGTTGCTATGTATCCTGCTCTGGAACAAGAGACAAATATTTGTACATGTACGTTCAGTTTTTTTATACATCTGCAGATCATTTGGTGTTTTAGGTATTTGAACGAGTGATCTGTAGGTTGTGACTTTGTTGTAATTGTCAATCCATTCTCCATTAAGCTTACATCTTGCCTTCTTGTATATAGCATACAATGAGGTTCTTGCAGCAGTTGATGGGTAGTTTATGTAAATTTGTAGGAGGTTTATAAGCTGCAATTGCCCAGAGAGAGTCTGCAATTGTCTTGGAGTCTGTAAAAATGTATACGCTGAATGTGTTGAGCTTGTGCATGGTGTTGAAGTGAAATTTGATTATTTTAAAATGAACTGTTCATCTGTTACAGGCCTGATAAACTAAATAAGTTAACCAACGTACCAGGCTGGGTTCAGCTCAAAGTGGAACCTCTCACAGAGCTGCCTGATAGTAAGTTTCCTGCTAACAAGTAGTGCTTGTTAATTTTAGTACAAAATGAGAACTTAGGAGTTTATACAAGGTCTGTCAACATAAATTCCTTTTTTCAAATTACAATAAGACCCATTTTATTAATCGGAAACTTATTTTTTTTTACAATGTAGGTACATATCTAAAGTTTTGTTTTGAAAATTATATCAGGTAGGTGAAGCCTCCCATTGTCCCAACACTGAATAAGCCGATTTCTGATATTTGTCATGACTCTTACCAGTATAGCAACGTTATGTTTGGAATTTCTGCCCTGATGTTGACCATCAGGTCCTTGTTCATTTGAAAATGAGCTTCATCACTGAAAAAAACAATTGCGTCCTCAGGAACTTTTTCAAGAAGCACTACATATGCATTCCTCTGGGAATTGAAGTCGCGTTTGGACAGATCCTGCACAGTCGCCAACTTGTACGGATGGTAATGAACGTTAAGCATTGTAAAGGTTGGGGTTAATAACTCACCCCAACCACTTTACAATAAAATAAAATAAAGAAGAAATAAAACAAATAAATAAATGCAATAAGAATATTTAAAACAAAAGTAATTTTACAGAACATAGCTTGGGACATAAAAATAAAACTGCAAACGTAAACGCAAACTAAGCATTATAGCTCGCGTCTACTTGAGCGAGGACAATGAACTATACTTTCCATTTGGAACCATAATAAAAGCAACCTAAAGGAAATCGAGTGGCCCAATCAAATAGTGACAAATTTCAGAAATCAACCAATAGTGAGGAAACAACGAGACGTGGAAAGAAAAAGAGGGGAGGAAGAAAGAAATAACGCATGTCTTTAATAACTGTGCTTCAAGGGGTAAAGACATAAAATTCAACAAAGGAAAAATAGCATACAAAAATCAACCACGTGTAATCAGTAGTGAAAGTGAAGTTCGGAAGTAATTCATCAACAGAAATTCGATAAATAGTGTGTGCGAGTGAATGGGTGTAATAATTATTTAAAATCTTGTAGAGAGTGGTTTTGTGTAAAGGAAGGAGATTAATATGTGAGTAAATTGAATTTAACTAAATATTATTTTGTAAGACAGATTTCGAGGTTTAGAACTAACATTGAATCATATACCAAACAATTAAATATTATAGAATTATTAATTAATAAGCAGACCATTCTGAGTTAATTAATGAGTTAACACTCAAATTCAGAAGTAATGGATTACATATATTTATATACATGAGCGGGTTCAATCATTCCTTGAAAGAGTTAGAATCAAGGTGTTGAAAAGGAGAAATTAGTGCTCAGAGTTTAAGGTAGAAATATTATGTGTTTGTATAAATGTAGAATGGGTTATTCAATATGTTAAGAGAGTGTCAACATCCTAACTAATTTAAATAATTTGTTAAAGTACTTTTAATGTTTTAAGAGCACCTGATGAACCATACGTAAAGGGAATAATTAGTCAGTTTAATTTCAGGTATTAAATCATTTCAATAACTATAATTAATTCAAATCATTTGTCATTGTAATTTCTTGTATAAAAATAAGGTGAGAAACCTATAATTTATTTAGGTAGTTTTGTCAAGGTAACCTCTGGTATTGAAAGAGTTTGAAGAGGGAAAGTTAATTAATTTATTAAACTTGATTTTGACTAAGAAAACTGTGTCTCTGTAATTGTTAATACCCTATACTTAGGAGTACTTCTCTATCCAAGTTAAACATTGGTCCATAGTTGGACCTGGTGGACGCCCCCAAAACTTGCAAATATTATAATTCAAAAGATCCTTTATAAATTCAGAACATATGCAAAGTGTTCTCTCAGTAATCTCCTGAAAACCTTAATCTCAAATAAAACAGCCTTACATGATAAGGTCGCCTAGAAACAAACCTTACAGCATTTGCCTGAACGATCGGAAAGTCCAAGGGCAGACGCATGTTTGCGTGCAGAACACCGAGGAAATTGCAAGATTGAAGCTCTCAGTACCTCAATGTTCTCAGGTGATCAGATGGGCCGAGAAACTCTGGTTCTTCGTCTTGTTGCACTCATGGTTTGTCTGAACCCGTGTAACAATTGATTTCCGGTCTGAGAAAGGGCCCAACGGTGCTACAACATTGAAGCGAGGCGCTATCACAGAACATCCTTTCGAAAAGTAGGCCTCGATGGCAAATGCACACTCCTCACTGTTCCATCACATGATGGCGACTGACCGGGGTAGAGAACAAAACTTTAGAACCATGCCCCTCAAACGAGACCATTCCCAACCCTTCTACGACCCCTGCAGTCCTTTTTTTTCGTATTTCAAAAAAGGAAGTTATTTTGGCACACCCTGTGTTAAATCAAACACATTTAACAATTGATAATAGTTTAAAAAATCTTTCTCCATAATAGCTTAGTACAAAATGCAAACAGATATTGTAGAAGTATTTTATTATTTATTTGTTATTTCAGGACGTGCTTGTTTTTTTTAACCATGTGATGTGTCGAAGTAGGTATTTAAAATATAAACTGCATGTACATTAAAGTAAACATTACATTATTAACATTATGAACGTAAAATATGTAAACCACAATTTTACATACGTTTTAAAACACTAACAAAAAACATGCCAATCAGCACATCCTAACATCGGCAGACTGTGATTGGGTGCTTCGTAAAGAGACAAAGTATTGTTGCACTGAGTAAAAACCACTTTCAATGAGGTAACACTTGAAACAACTCTTGAAAGTATTTAATCAATTTCTATGTTTAATATTGACTGGAAGAGTGTCACACAACTTCAAACCAGAGTAATAAATTCTTTGCATGTGGGCAGAATAGTGAAAGAATATTTGATGTTCATGATAGTGTGGATTAATTTAAAATTTACTCTGATTACACTCATAGGAAATTTCATAAATAATAAATACTCACAAGTGGTGAAATTTTGTTTCTTTAAAAAAAATTGCACAACTGATTAAGGACTAGATGGAAAACATTTAGTTAAATTCTTTTTTGTTGCTGAAATATTCATAATAACAACACAGTTTACCCTGAAAGCCACCTGATATTTTAGCCGAGAACAGAAGTAGTCAAAATAAACGGCTTTACTACGTTCAAACATTGCAAAGCAACGAGAGAGTAGATTTGGATTGTAATTTTTCATCCTGAGTAGTGGCAAGAAATCTCGAAATATTTGTGTTTTGGATTATTTCATTACAACTAATTTAGGATTTCCACTCACACTAAAATAAATTAACTTAATTTTAGTTACATTTAATTTTTAATTATTTCTACTGAACCAATCTTCTGCCACAGTCAAATCTAATGCTGGTGAATTAGCCAAGTCTGTACTATTCAGCCAATCACTGTTAAAATACCATCTTGGAAACTATACTGCTTTGGCGGGCCCAACATTTTGAGGTTTAAAATAAATTGACAATAACAACAGCTTTTTAATTTGTACTAGCTATTAAATTGCTTTAAGAATGTTGTATTTCTTATCTTTTCCAGATTGTTTAACGAGCTCTTTGAGCCCGTTAAAGCCTTTTCCCACTCCGCCTACTTCGGACATAACAATAGAGATAGCTGAACTATGTCCGGACATGCAGCCGCACACTTCCTTTACAAACCATCTGTTTGTTTATCCTCAAAACTTAGCGTTTGATGCGCAGAAGATGTTCACACGAGCGAGGAATATTGCGTGCACTGTTCAGCTTAAAGAGAGTGATGTGGAAAACTCCGAACCCATTGTTGTAAGTTGTCGCAAGAGTGTGAAGGTAATCTTTTGAGGCTCTAGCGTTCCGGTGTCTTATTCGATCGGTATAGAGTAAGAGTAGTTTTAAACAAACAAATTTATTAATTATATAACTGAATGTTACAGTATAGAAATAAATAAGATACTGTAAGTTTGATTTGCGAACGGAAAGTCGTTTCATCAAAGTTCTATCAAAATAATATTAATAACACCAACATATCATATTTCAATAAAATTATGTAGTGTAATTGCCTGCAATAACTATCTACCTTGTGACTTTTAACATCCTAAAATTAAAATGCTTTTCATGGCTGTAATCCCATTATCAGTTTTTCTTCTTGATCACCCTGTGGGAGTTCTTTATGATAAATGATCATTAACCCTTTGCCCTCGGTTGGCCAGTACTGCTGGCCATACGATATTCTCAGTCAGCTCTGAATATTTATCGAATTAAACATCCTTACAGCTTGGATGGCCAGCCTGACTGGCCGCTTACGATACTGTTGTCAGCTCTGCCGCTAATTTGACCTTGCGGCGTCAACAGCTCTGAATTATTTTTCACTACAATCTGAAATGTTGTTAGTGGGTATTTATTTCTTGTTTAACAAAATCGTGGGCTTTTAGTAAGTCTTTTATTTTGCCATACAATAAAGTAGATATATTATATTGTTATTGGTGAGTTTTTGTTTTAACTGTAAATATATAGTTATAATATATTTTAATGAATAAAATAAAAACCATTGGGTCCATTGTATACAACTTATCAAACAATATTTTTAGGTAATTTAAAATAAAATAAAATTAAGAACTTGTTAACAAAAAAAAAAAAAAACACTTAAAACCTATAATAAACTAATTAACTTTTGTTGTTTTAAATTACTTAAAACTTTAAAAACATTAGCCTAGCTAGACCACCGCAACGTAAAACTAAACTGCTGGTATGGTTATAATGTAACGAATATTGCTACGTTTTGATACAACACAGACCAGAAAAAATGCGAGAATTAATTAGATTAAGATTTGGACTCTAGATTTCAGCACAATCCAGACAAAATAAAACTACTAAAATAAATTAATGCAGATCATTTGTGTGGCCAGTCCTGCTGGCCATCCGGGCGTTCGAGGGATTTTACCTTGGCCATCCGAGCTGAGAGGAACGTAACTTGCAAAAACAATTCAGACTTGATAAAGAAATGGCTGTAGCCAGCACTACTGGCCATCCGAGCCCAGAGGACTTTTATTAAAAATCCTTCCAGAGTGCAAATGGTTAAGCTACAAAAATGCATTTTTTTAGCATATTCGGTACTAGAGTACACCGATCAAGTAGAATTTGCCTCGGTTTATATGGAAACTTGGGTAACCGAGGTTCTACTATATGTTGGTGTATTCAACTGAAAAAACAAATAACTACTAAACTCTTGAAAAAAGTGATGAGTTTTGGTTTTTGAAAGACCAAATGAATTCTTCTGTTCATATGATTGTTCGTTCACTGAGACTGAATAAACTTCGAACGACCAAATCAAAATAAAAAGCAATAATGATTGTGTTTTTCAACATTTGTCGGGTTGTGTACGTAAATTGGGTACCTGAAGATTGCAAAACCACAATTTGAGTTGTGGAAAACCAGACTAGGATTCTTCAACAGGACAATGCTCGGTTGATACTATATTGTCTATATAGCATAGGATCCCTGTGTTATAACATCCCACCCTCTTCCCCCGATTATGCACCAC